>AWUE01012828.1:0-31827 GCA_001974825.2 Corchorus olitorius
ATACCAAAGGCTTTTTTCTAATCAATATATCAATATAATGAATATTAGAATTAATTAGAGACACGTGTCGAGATTTGGAGGCCTCAATATTTAAAGAGTTTTCATATTTGTAGTGTATATTGTTATCATTATATATATATGATTTCTTTATTTTTTAATTAAAATCTTAAAAATTTGTAAGAGAAATTATTGTTCTTTCTTAAAATATACCAAAGGCTTTTTTCTAATCAATATATCAATATAATGAATATTAGAATTAATTAGAGACACGTGTCGAGATTTGGAGGCCTCAATATTTAAAGAGTTTCCATATTTGTAGTGTACATTGTTATCATTATATATATATATGATATGATTTTATACATTTTACACCTATTTTACCCTTTTAATTTAATGATTTTTCTTTTATTATATACATACACTTATACCATTGGTGAGTAGTGCTATAAATTAATATTTGCCATTTTCGAACTAACAACAAAACCGAAAAATACAAATACAAATGAAAGAGGTAAAAAAAAAAATCCGAAGAGAAATTTTAAGGAGACTTCCCGGCATTATTGCACCTTTGCAACAATGTATATCTCCGGCATTGTCGAAGAGACTTCCCGACGAGCCTTAGACCTATGAGAAATCCAACTCTTAACTCTTAAAGAGGTGCGCGAACTATTCAGGTTTAGGCTAATCCGATTCATAGGCGAAATATGAAAAGCTTTATGGAGTATTAATTATTCAACTTGTTTAGTCTAAAATGCTTGTAATTATTGGAAAAGAAAAACTGGGTTTTGAATCCTGAATTGTCCATCTGTCTTAGTAATGCAAAGTCCAGACTATCTCTCATACAAAGAAGAATGCAAATGAATTTGTCACCAGGAAAATTGAATCAATTTCTACATATGCTGATCAAAACTGACCTGATCAAAAACGGCAGGTATCAAGTGGAGTGTACAATTACAAACTGCTAGTATCTTAACTGCAATTATATACATTCAAAGTTGGAAAAAAACCTACATGAAATTTCATGCTTAACAAACGTAAGTTACTTCTTGGATCTTCCCATTTCCACTTCCCTTCCCATCACTCGGCTCATATCACCGATTTCAGCAATCCTGCCCACTCTAACACTGCAATCACTTCTACACGTTGTTCCCGGTATGAGTTCTTGACCCTTATCCATGTCCAGCCATTCTCATTAGGGAGCCATTATGAACAAGGAATGGAACTTCAGCATCGTTGGGTGTGGCAGGTGATTGTGAGAAATAATGGACCTGTGACTGCCTTGACCTGTGATCCAGTTGTCCCATCCCTTTAACATGTTGCTTTGAGTTGACTCGTGTGGTGACAGGAAAATCTTGAACGTTAGTCTCCATCTTATTGAAGGTGAGATTTGCAATAGCTCGATCAACAGTGTTGGTCTCTGATTCAGTTATTTCCTTTCGTCCGGACCTGAACATCAAGATATCTTATATGTCAGAAGATGGACAGGACAGCTCACAGTCGATCAATTTAAACAGCAACATATCTCAGGATAGAGTTTGGAAAACAATGATATAAATACATACATACTAATTATTGTTATCACTTATCATATTTGAATGTGTAACATGAAGAGGTAAACAGATTCATAAAGTTCATAACACAACAAGAGGATGCAGAATATTTCCTCTAAAAACAAAGCAGTCTACTTTTTAGATTCTTTACTTTATGTTAACAGCCTCATTTGAAGTTATTAAACTACAAAGAGCATTCCAAAAGCTGTTTCTAGATTTAAAAGGTTTTCTGGAGATGATGCAATTATCTGGAAAAGTTGCCTTATCTGCCCCAAACATTTTAGCTTAGAAGCAGTATCTTGGCACTCTATTATCTTACTAAACATTTTGCCTTTAATTCATGGGATCTACATTAACAGTAACACATTGAAGTCACTTGAAAACGGTAGAGAGAATGAAATATAAGAGAAATACATAAAGTAAGAGTGCAGCGAGTTGTAGTAAAAGTTTACCTTGTTTTCTCCTCAGAGATTGTCCACATTGGAGGATGAGTTTGCACATACAGGTTTTCTTGTTGGTTTGGTGCAATATGATTCTGTTTTGTGTTCTTTGCAAGACGGTAGAATGCATCTCGAAAGCAAATTCGAGTCTTATCAGATAACTGAACATATGGAGATACAAGATTTCAATAAGAAATGGCTCTGGTTTTATTCACTGATAAGAGTAGGAATTATTTTAGTTATTCACCTGTGCCATCACCGTTTCAAGCTCCTGCAAAACAGACTCTTCAAGAGATATGCCCGCAGAGACAAATCCATTTGGGCTCTTCTGTTCCGGAGGTGCCTTATTCAAAAATTACATCGATTAGTTAATCTTATAGCCTCATTTATCACATTAAATTAAGCATAGGCTAATATATGTACAGCAGATAGGCTCAAATGAGCTTAGAGACTAATATATCTTCACTAATTACTCAAAGCTGTACAGGATTCTTGGTGAGAATTTAATTGAGAAAAGTACATAAAAAAAGAATATAAAATTGACAATGGACTAAGTATATCCCAAAGGCCAAAATAAAGAACTAAAACAATCTGATATACACAGCTGGCTCATAAGCAGTCTCCTTAAATTACAAAACAGAACTTGATCATGTTAAGAGGAAAACAGGGCAACTTTTTGTGGCATAGGACTGCTGAAACATTTTAGATAAATGTAAAACAAAGTATGTTATGACTAAAAGACTTGGAAAACTGGAAAATTTTTTTGAAATAAAGATGTTTTCCAGAAAATCAATGATTTAAAATACTATTGGAAAGAACGATGTTTTCAGCAAATGCTAAGCTTCAATTTGGCTCTTCAAAGACTGTTAGAGATTTGAAATCATAAACTGATACACGTCAACCTAGTTTATATATATAAAGTAAATACACACAGTTTCCTAGTCATTTTTAGAATGGTGAAAGAAGTTGGTTAAAGCTGTTAAACATAGGGACCAAGCTGTTCTTCATATAACATTTATAGACATTAAAAATCCTTATACTCAAAAGTACTTTTATTCAGTGCAGAAATTTCCTTTTGCCCCCTACATCCCTACCTTTGTTACTTTCCCAGATTTTAGGGGCTAATAGACTAATATGCTTTCTTTGTGCATGATCTGAGTAGAGACAGGGCACTCCTGGACCCTATGTCTTCATGTCACTGATGATTTAAGCAGTTAAGCATATGTTTTACAAACATAGTTTCGTCACTGTAAAAAGTGCACATAGCATGTGGCATACTTAAAGTGATGCAGACAGATATAAAAGGAGGCAAATATATTTGCGTCATGCAGTAGCCCATGGTTCAAATAGTTTTAAAAGTTGAGCCGAACAGCCAACTACTATAATATAAGCAGCATGGTCGTATTCAAAACATGTTTACTTTCTCAATTAAAAGACAGGTGGAAATTCTCACCTTTACTGTTGGGCTATTACTTAAAGCAGGAATTTCTTCTTCCAAATTCATGGATGGGGAGAATGCATGAGTTTTGAGATACTTTGCGCTTCCCATACCATGTTCATTGTTTGGAATACTTTGAGAATCCGAACTTACATCTGTCAGATGATAACTAGCTAGCGTCCTCACACATTGATCTTCAGAGGAAGAGCAACATGATTTGTGAAGATCTTCAGTCTCGGGCAGATCTTGATCTTGCATCAAGGAAGTTCTGCAACATGGGCAAAGCAGAAGAAGTGAGGACTAGATAACAAGAAAACTCTACCATTTGAACAGAAAAAGTTAGATATCAAAATGGAAGGGCAAATATGAACATCCCATGGAATACTGATTGGCTATACTATGTTATAAAGCTCTTTTAAATGCATTATGAAGTCCACATCAACGAAAACAGGCAAGACCACCACAAGTGATCACTCAAGATCACCTAGAAGAGGCATGAGGTTCTCTTTGTTATGATCATTGATGACGGCGGCTGCCAATTTCAATGACGAAAAAATTAGTTTGAATAGAACATATTAACCAAACCTTTTGAACCCTTCAATTTCCATGGGATGTCTGAGCATGCTGTTCCACATAACAATCTAATGCATTCTCTAAACTACATAATTTCCTATAGGCAAAAAACCTAGTATCTTAATCCCAGAAGTTACGCTTGTACAAGAATATGTCATCTAGCTGCTGGAATCTGGAAAAATCATCAAGCGGGTAATCTGGCTGAGAATGTGAAATTGAAGCTTGGTTGAGAGACACCTCCGACAATCCTCCACATACACTTGAATTGCTAGATGGACCCTTAGCATCAGCTAGTTTTTCAAAGTCAGCGCCATTGCATGATTTACCATTTAACTTCAGCTCTTCATGACTCAAACTTGCATCCTCGATGAAGCATTTATTAGATGACTCAAAACTTTCTGGAGCAGCGAATCCCCATTTTGACCAACTATCTGGGGAAGGAAGCCTATCTGCTAATTCTTGATCCTTGGGGACAACAAGATCCTCAATACCATTACAATAATACCAGTCCATTTGCTTAAGATCTGAACAAGAGAACAAGATGTTATGAAGCAGCAGAAACCAAAGAGAAATCCAGGAAAACGTGTCAGAAAGGTAAATCAAACAACTTTCCGCATATAAAGCTCACCATCTTGTTCCTTTACCTTGAATTGAAAACTGAAAAGAACTCTCTAAATAACATCTATATATTCAAAATAAAAAAGTGAGAGATCCAATTATAAGAAGCTGCTCTAAAATATAAAGTTCAAAGTTTTCCCACAAAGCTGAACTGAAAGTCCTTGTTTTTAATTATAATTACATACAAAAAAGTTCAAAATTTCCAATAAAAAGATGCACTAAAGTCTAAAGTCCTTAATTTCAAGGAATTTTCAACCCAGATGAACCAAAGTATTTAACTTCAACAAATTAGCTGGAAAAAAGTTAAAAATGTTCCAACAAAGATTAACCAAAGTTCTTATGTAGATTACCATACATCATAGAAAATTACAAATCTTTTCCAAATAACAGAAAAATCATCTTTTACCCCACCAAACTGAATTCTTAGAAAACGTATGAAACTTAGAAACATAACAGACAACAAAAAGCAGCAGAAGCATGAAAGGAAGAAGAAAAATCAAGAGAAACAAACCTTGAAGTGTATTAACCGAGAAAAAACGAAGATAACCCAGTACCTGGTTCACAAAAACAAAGAAATCTGGATAGAAAAGATTGAAAACTTTGATGGGTTCAAGTTGGATTTTCAGAAGCAAAGCCAAAGAGCATCTGTATATTTTAGTTTAGTTTAGTTTTCAGAAAACAGGGGCGGCTGTGGTATTTGCAACCTTTTGATTTCATTTGTCTTTTAATGGCAATTTTAAATTTTTAGTAAGCAAGTTGCAATGAAAGAGAAATGTAGAATCATAGGAAGACGAGAAAAGATTTTGAGTATTTTTTACATCTTGAAGAAATCCAAGCTGGTACAAACTTGTGGCCAAGAATTTTTGGAATAGATTAGTGGTTCAAACTCCTCCATCTAAAACTGCATCCTCATTGGTCCACGTGTAAGGAGTACTCTCCTTTCCCAAAACTACCCCTAGATTTGGATAGACCAACGTAGTCAGTTTGGTCTTTTATGACATGACACGTTGTGGACAAAGAAAGGCAGCACGTATTAGTAGGATTTTCGTAGGTTGTTGGTTCATGGGCACGTGGCAAGTGAGCACATGGGTTGTATGACACGTGTCAGATGAAGAAGGGGGGAGGAGGACAAAGCAACCCAATATAAGGGCAACAAATTACAATGGAGGAGGTGAGAAAAAGTTGACGTTTGGATTATTTGAGATTTGAGAGAGGTTTTCATCAGAACCACATGATCCAGGGTTTTCTTTCTAAGTAGTACTTGTTTGTGGCTACTAGTATAGATAGGAGTATCTTCTAATTCTTCTTACACATAGGCCTGGCAAGCCAATACAAGGCCCGTCACTTGGACCCAATTGATAACAATGGGATTATAATAGAATTCGGACTCCATTTTTTGCACCTTACCACTTGAATAACTCAAGTGATAATTTGAATTGAATTATTATGTTTTGTCAACGAATCTACTATTTAACTCGAGTCAAATTCTCACTTGGAATCTTCTATTATTAAACTATAAGTCAAATTCTTTGAATTCAACTGATAAGGTGTATCATCTCTGAATCCTGAGGTTTCAGGTTCAAGACCTATTGTATGTTGGTTTTATCTAATTTTATTCGAGCCAATAAATGATGCTTTGAATTTTCAAATTAGGGATACCATCTATACTATATGAGCTTAATGGACAAAATGTCCCTTGAATTTTCACAAAGGGAAAAATGGAACCAAAATCTTAGTGATAAGCTTCCCCTCAAAGAGTAATGCATGTGATATTGACACCAATTTGAGTCCATGGCCCCCCTAAATTTTGATTGAACTGGAGTGTAAGTGCATGTGCATCGTCAAGTCATGGAAGTGAAACAGTGTCAATTAAGTATTTTGATTTTGTAATCTAAACCTTTCAAACTTGCTGTTAAGCGTGAACAATTATTTAAAGTAGTTAGTAATTGGGAACTTGCGATATTGAACTTGCTGTGACATGGTGGTGGGATATTGAAATTGACAATCATTTAAAATTGAAGTTAAAGTAGTTAATTTCAGTTATATATTACTCTATGATTTTAAGTTTACTCTCTCTAAAGCATATTATTCCATGTTAAATAAGCATTTTAGCTATATAGATATTAAAATGAAATTTATGAAAATATATGAAAAATTTTAAAAATATTTTAATATATTAAGTAATAGTCCACATTAACCTGATCGACCCGGCGATTGAACCGTGACTCGAAGGTCTCAACGATCGTTGTCCTGACAGAATTTAATAACTATGCTTCCTACAATTATCATTCTCGCAGCGTAGCGCGGATAAGTTACTAGTAAGGTAAATAATTAAGATACCCTTTCACAAATTTTACGAAGTGAGATTCTTTTGAGTAATCACTTTTTTTTCTCATAGGGCGTTTGTTTAGTTTGTTTTGGAGTACTTTCCCGAGGAAGTAATAGGATGAAAAGACTTTCCATAATTTGGTTAGATTATATTAGATGTGAAAGTAATTGTCAAGGGTACCTACTTTCCTTGATATGTGGGAAAATACTTTCCCATGAAAGGGTAGAGAAAGTTTTTTCCTCATTAATGAAAAATGTAAATCTCATTAAAATTAGGTTATCTTCCAAGGAAAGTACTAATAAACCAAACAATTGAAATTATTTTCCATGGATTTTTTTTACTACATAAGAACAAAAAAAAAAAGGGACAACTACGCTAAGGTCAAGCATGTCGTCCTCCATTAGACCTGACAATTTGTGTTTCGTGTCGTATTTACATAGGGTATAAACATGTATTATACATGACACGAACACGACACAATTATTAATCGTGTCACGAAATTTAAACACGAACACTAGACCTGTTTTTAAACGTGTACACGGGACACGAGACCTGTTTACACGATTAAGCCGTGTAACAGGTCATGACACGACATGACATGTTGACACGATTCAATTTTTCAAATATTTCAATTAACTAAATTATATATAATTAGAACTAAAAATGTCTAATTTTAAAATATAATTGGGTAATTGCCTAATTGGGTTGGGTATTATTAGATTTTAGGGTTTTAATTAGCGTGTCTAACGTGTGTCGTGTAATAGGTTGTCGTGTTTTCATGTTAACCCGTTAACTAAGGCGTGTCTCTCGTGTCTTAAACGTGTTAATCGTGTCTTGACACGATTATGACACGAAACACGATTACCATAATCGTGTCTGACACGATTCGGACACGAGACACGTTAAGCTAAACACGAACACGGCTAAACGTATCTCGTTCCGTGTCGTGTCGTGTCAAGACCCAAATTGCCAAGTCTATCCTCCATCAATCCTCGAATCTATGGAATTTAATTGTTCATTTGCCTAGAGTCACTCTCCCTGTAATCACTCTAGCATAGAAAGTTTTTCCATGAAAAATAATAAACACCCTCTTGTATAATTAATAAATATAAAATATTTTTATTCTAAAAAAGTAAAATAAAATATTTTTAATATACCACCCTTTTTAAAATTTTCCCTAAAATTTTAGGCCCAATTAAATTTGGACCGAAGCGGATGAGAAGATAAAGACCCATAAATCTGCGGTTTGATTTGGGCTGATAAACATAAATCGCATTTTTATTTTTTCCCCTTTCTTAAACCTAGCTACAAGGCCCAGTCGCCATGGTGATGTGAAGTTGTCCTCCAACGGCGATATGTTTGACGCAAAGCTGTTACCGTGAAATCCTTCGGCGAAGGTACACGTGACCCCCGTACGGCCATTGTTTCGTTGCAAAAATTAACAATTACCCAATAACCCATCCACAACCGCAAGGCGGTGACAACCAAGAATATTTGCTACGCCACTGGTGCTCCACCTCTTGGAATAGGAATTCTTGCTGAATCTTCCAAATGGTAACTTTTTTTTTCTCTCACTTCTGCATTTCCTTCTCATAGCAAATTTTTGTAAATCAGCTTTGGTTTTTTTATATATGACAATCAGGAAGATTTTAGGAAAGTCATATTGCAGCCTGGCCCGCCGGAAAGTTTTGCTCTTCAGGCAGTTCAAGAGGTTATTAAACCTCAGGTATTGAAACTCTTTTATCTTAAAATATTGGAAGTTTAGTGAACTTAGATTCTATAAAGGTCGAGTTCATTTGGCATTGTTTAGGTTTTAATGGTTCTTTTCCTTGACAGAAAGCGAAATTAGCTCAAGATGAAAACCAACTGCTAGAGAACATGCTTCGGACCTTGCTTCAAGAATTGGTGGTATGAAACCATATCTTGTACTCCTTTCAAGGAGTTTTGTGATTTGTTGTTCGTTTTATTTGTATATACTGCTAGAGAACATGATATGTTATTTCTTCAACTAGTCTGTTTAACTTTCTTCTAGCTGAAGATGGATATCCTCTTCATTTCTTTCCTAATAATCATATTATGAAACACAAAGTATATATTGTAATCAGAGGCTTCCATAATTAATGGATTGTGCTTTATTGTCTTTAGTGTCTGGGACATATCTGCATTGTGGTCTTCTGCAATTGTTCGCTTTAATTTCTTCCTCATGCTACTTCTTCAGTACATTTACCTCCTTTTCCAAATAACTATGACATGAAGAACCTTAGGAAGCCTAACTTGTGTGTCTGAAGCTTATCCCAAACTTCATTGCTGTAGAGCTGGCAGTAGCCAGCTTGGATTATAAATTCTTATTTTCAATAATTATAGTGGTTATATTTGGCCTAAGTTCTTTGGTTCACTGACATGGACGTTCTTCCTTCTATGCTTTGGAAGTCATCTGCAGTGCAGTCAGGGGAGGAAATAATGCAGTACGGAAAGTCAATTGATGATGACGACAATGCACAGGGTGTAATTCCACGCCTTCTAGGTTTGTAAATACATCTACCTACTCAAGTGTTGTGTCATCACTGTCATGTCATTATTTTTTGCTGTTTTTCTAAATCCGTATTGCAATGTTTATCATACTATCTCACCTTCATAAATCTGCACTAGTCTAAAACTTTTTCATGAAAGAAATAAGTGAAGTTGGGGGACTTATAATTTTTAGTTTAATGTTTAATAGTGTGTAATAGAATTTGGATTTCCAAATTCACCTACAAAGAGATTCAAGCATGGACATGAAGATAGCTTTAATGTGCTAAGCAGTGTAATTATTTTGACTAGAGGCTCTAGAAAAACAAAACAAAAGCTGATTACTACAAAAAAGCAAGCATAGGATATGTTGGCATAACCCTATTTCTTTTTTATTATTAGATGCTTTTAAGGTAGAGCCCAGTCCTAAACTTTAAAATTTTTGACAAGTTATAGTACCAACACTGAGGCTATGTAATGTAAGGGTAAATTTCTGATGTTTCGTTGCATTTGTTTAATTTCTTCCTGTTTTCTTATAATATCATCATTGGGTTGTTGGATTGTTTAATAATGTGAAGTACTGTTTGCAATTGTTTGTTACTGCAGTCTCTCTCTCTCTCTCTCCTCCCTTCTCTCTATTGTATTCTATGATTTTATTGCTGTACTTTCATCTCAATTTGCACATGAATCATTCCACAAAATGCTTGTCTATCAATTCATCTGCTGAGGATAAACTTGTATTGCTTCATTTGACTTGCTCTACCTTTTTCATTTGGTTAGACATTGTGCTCTATCTTTGTGAGAAAGAACATGTTGAAGGTGGTATGATATTCCAGCTCCTAGAAGACTTGACAGAGATGTCTACAATGAGAAACTGCAAAGATGTTTTCCGATATATAGAGAGTAAGCAAGACATTTTGGGGAAGGTAATTCTTTAATGTATAATAAAAAAAGCATATTTAAATAGGCAGCTATTGAATTCCTGTATGCCTTCACTACACTCTCTGATGGTGTCTGTATTATGCCATTATTGGTACTAATTTAGATCTTAAGGTCTGCTTTTTATACAGCAAGAGCTTTTCTCACGTGGAAAACTTGTCATGTTGAGAACATGCAATCAACTTCTTCGCCGACTATCCAAGGTAGGGATTGTTTTGACAATTTATTTTTGGTTTTCCGAAATTTTATGTTTACATTTTCATTAATTTGTCAAAGGAATTTTGGCATGATGAAAGCATTCTTATCATCAGTGCTGCCTTATCTGTGTGTTATGTTTGTGACCCACTAGTGGTGTTCTTTCTAATTCTAACTCTAAGAGAACTTCTTCTATTATCCATTTCTTGGAAGTGGTATGGTATCTATGTTTTAGTCCCTATATTGAATTGCATATTGCTATTGTTAAAATCTGTCTTGTCAAGTACTGGCTTGCAAATTTTTTTGTTGGCAGATTATTCAAATTTCCATTCATATAGTAGACTAAAATCAACATTACAGTATGAGGTCCTGTATCAGCCTTTTGGGAATGATTGTTAATGGAGTTGTTGGTTGAATAAAAATGGAAATGGTTTGATGGATGTAGGGGTAAAACAAAATTACTTGATGCCTTTTCTTTCTTTATTCTGTAAGGTTGTCTATCTATTAACAAACAATGTCAATCTCTTTGTTTTTATGGTTAAGATTTCTACAAATATGCACATGCAAGCCATACTAACTGTTGTCAGCGTATGGGATTCAAAACATTGTGCTGTTATTCGTTAATGCATTAATTATGATGATTACTAATTGGCCAAAAAAAGTATGTTAATTACTTTTTTATCTATAATTCATAGAAAAAAATAATGTTATTCTTGATGAAATTGACAGTTAATGTTTTATGCAGCATTAACCTTGAGTTCGATTCCTCTACTGAAATATGAATTTTATTGTTTCTCTAATTTAGTGGAACTTGACTTATAGGCAAATGATGTAGTTTTTTGTGGGCGGATCCTCATGTTTCTGGCACATTTCTTTCCTCTGTCTGAACGTTCAGGTATATGTTTGAGGTCAGCTTCACCCTGCTCTTTCATATTTGTATTTGTCCTTACTATAGTTTCAAATATTGCTTGCAGCTGTGAATATAAAGGGAGTTTTTAACACATCAAACCAGACAAAATTTGAGAAAGATCCACCTGAAGGTGCATTATTGTTAGCCCTGTTTCCTTTATTGTCCCCTCTCCTTTTGGCATGGATTGTAATTCGCATGTTCTTTTTCCAGGCATTGCTCTTGATTTCAACTTCTATAAAACCCTCTGGAGTTTACAGGTTAGCAGTGCCAATATGATTTGTTGGACTTGAAGTTTGACTTTGTCTCTTTGAATTTTTTATCACATGCTATAGGCTTATTTGTCTATGGACCTGACCTTGCCTGATTCTTATAAAGCTAGGCCTGAATCCAGCCAACCCATCTAAATTAAATTTACTATCAGATATATATTAAAAAACACGTTTGTATAAATGTTTCTATATTTTTAAAAACAGAACTATTAAAGGTTTTAGCATTCCTAAGTTGAACTTCTTAATAATTTACTTGTTTGGTTTTTCCAGGAATACTTTTGTAACCCAGTATCTCTTTCCACCACTCCTATAAAGTGGCAGAAATTTACATCCAGTTTGATGGTATGCCATTCTATTATCTTGATATCAGTTTTACTTCATCAGTTATTTTTTGTACAGTCCTAAAAGATTAATGATTTGTACTTGTTCCTCTTAATATCAACATATTTTAAAATTCTAGATCTGCAGGTTGTGTTGAATACATTTGAAGCTCAGCCCTTGAGTGAGGAAGATGGGGCTGGCAACAATTTGGAGGAAGAGGGAACCACTTTCAACATAAAATATCTTACTAGCAGTAAGCTGATGGGCTTAGAGGTAAGTGACGTTGTGAAGGATAGGAATTCATTTATTGGAGAAATGAGAATATATTAATTTGGTGTTTTCCCCTTTCAAACCAGTTAAAAGATCCAAGTTTTCGTCGCCACATTCTGTTGCAGTGCCTGATATTATTTGATTATCTTAAGGTAAATACTGCCAGATTTGAAATTTCTTTGTGCACTTAATAATTATTTATATGGTTATATGAGTTAATTAGTTATTCTTGCTTGCTGCTAGGCCCCAGGAAAAAATGATAAAGATTCATCTGAAAGCATGGTTAGTAACTTCTTTAATGATTTTGTTGTGGTTTATGCCATCTGCTACTTTTCTCCCTTTTATTTCTTTTTGTTTAATTGAGTTTGTCCATTTCTTTTGAACATTGAACTTATGAAAGAAAATGAAAGGGTAATATACAAAGAACTTGAAAAAAAAAAAATTTTTGTTACCTTCATCCTGATTAAAATTAACTTGAAAGTGATCACTGAATTTATGAAACAATTGGTCTAAAAAACTTTATGTAAACTTTTAGCTGAAAATTAAAGGTATTTAGGCCCAATGAATGCATTATCTTTTATCTTCTTACTGACACACTATTATAATTGCTGGGAAGATGGAGAAATTTAAGGTTGTATTATTAGGGAAACTCATATTGAAGGGTTATGGATGTACAAATGGTATTAATTTGTTACCACTATATGGAACAAACATCCAGATTATTTGGCTCAGATATGGGTGCATTTATCCCTTTTTGTCAAAATTGGCTGCTTAAAACATTTTCTAGTAAATCAAGAAAGGAGATTTAAGCTTATAGAACCTACGAAATTGAGATTTGTCTGTAAATATTATACTCGTACAAGAATGGAATAGAAAATATTAGTATTCATCTACCTGTTTCTAAGTAGGTAGTATTTTAAGAATCTATCAAATGCCCCTAACTGAGTATAGCAAGTTTTACTGGACTGCTTACAGTAATCTTGCTAATCCTACTTATATGTTATATCACACCACATACTGATCAAAGTAGAGTTCCGCTTCTACGTACTGATCCTATGCTAAAGTGCTAAGCATACCATGAACTTGGTAACGCAAGAATAAATAGTTCCAAGGAAAGTCATTACACCTTGTCCACTGAAGTCCAAGCCTTAATTTTCCAGACGTTTCTCTAAAATGTGGTAAAGTTTTATGTAGTAAAAGTATTTTTCTATCTTGTATGGCTCAATGCTGTGTGCTATTCCAAGTTCTAACTTAGCAGTTTGGTATTTGCTCATTTACAAACTATCTCTATCATATCTTTCTTTATCGTCATCTGCCTTGTCTCTTCGTTCATAGAGGTGTATGGTCAAACAATAGGCAGAAAATATATCATAATCATGCCACCTTCACTACATAATAACATTTCATAAGATGTTTGCACTTAGTTGAAAATTAGAAATTTACATTCATGCAGTCAAGGATAGATGCATACATGCTATGGTGAAGAAATTATAAAATTGTTAATTTGCTTTCTTAAATCTAAATTCTAGAAAGAGGAAATTAAGTCATGTGAAGATCGAGTGAAGAAACTACTTGAAGTCACTCCTCCTAAAGGGAAAGATTTTCTTCATTGTATTGAGCATATCTTAGAACGGGAAAAGAATTGGGTAAGCCTGAGTTCTGTTCTGTTTCTCTTTTTTACATGCTTGTTATTGTATGGGCTATTGTAGCTCAGTTGTTTATTTCTAGTTTTCTTTGCTCTTAGGTCTGGTGGAAGCGTGATGGCTGTCCTCCATTTGAAAAGCAACCGATAGAGAAAAAAACAGCCCAAGATGGAGTTAAAAAACGGTATGTAATCAATAGGCTAATTATTTTCATGCTTACTTTCTCAACATTAAGTAACATCATTTGAGTAGAAAGAGATTGTGACTTTGTCTAAAAGATTCATTGATGCTCTGTTGGTCGGTCAATACAAGAGATTATCATGATATTACAGGAAAAATACATTGGCAACTTAATTCAACTCAGCACTAAATTGACAATAGTTGTCTTGCCTAGAGAAATCCTTAACCCCACCCTCTGAAAGCAGTTTAAAAATCAATCTTTCATCCTGTATGGCTTGGCCTGTTTATATTTATGTGTATCTCTTTCATCCTTATTTGTACTTTTCTTAAATCATTATCTGCATTACAGTTTTCGAATATAATAGTAAATCTACAACATTGTCCACGATATATTTTTATCAAGTTGTTCTTCCCTACATCTTTCCATCCTGTTCTTTTGCTTCCTACTATGCATTTTGCCATCGCTTTCTTGCACCTACTGCTTCAAATTAATTTTTTTTTGTCCTTTCCCCTTTTCTAAGTTTGGTGCTAGCTCTATTTTTTTGTGTTTATAGTTTAACTATTGATCATGGTTTATTGTGTCCATTCAGAATTTCTTATGAAACATGTGTCTTTCTGATTTGTAGTAGGCCTAGGTGGAGACTGGGAAATAAAGAACTGTCTCAGCTGTGGAAGTGGGCAGATCAGAATCCGGTCTGTACATACTACTCACTGCTTTTGCATCTCTCATAGAGAATAAAATTGTACAAATTAAGTTTTGTACAACTACCTTCCAGTGAAGCAATCAATGTTAACAATATATTGAATGATCTTATTTGGGATATTATGCACTAAAGTAGATTTATTATGGTTGAGTTTGTTGCATGTTTGAAACTTAAACTTTAAGGCGCTTTCACTTTTATTTCTCCCTTCAAATATTTACGAAATCCTAGTAAGCCAAAATTCTTCTGGTTTAGTTCTTTCTATTTCTTTTTATAGTCAATATTAGCGTTAGTCTCTGCCCCATAGTCAACATATGTAATTAAACTCTTAGTAAGGGACTCTTTATTTAGGTTCAAAATTTAGCGTTAGATCAGAGAGATTAAAGTCAAAAGAGCATCAATATCACTTTTTCCTTATATTGCCTTAGTTTGAAGCATGTCGGACCTTAATTCAATATACTTCTGAACGAGTAAAATTTCTTTTTGGCATGTCCAGAATGCTTTGACAGACCCTCAACGTGTCCGTACTCCTGCTATCACAGATTACTGGAAACCCTTGGCAGAAGATGTAAGCTCCGTTTTATGGTTCTTTGAAGTTGATGTTGATACATCTTTTAACTGCCTTTGAGGGCTTCTGCAGTATGAGAGTTCAAGTCTTTCAGCATACATTCTTTGCTGTTGTGTGTCATTATCAGCATCTGAGCTTTCTTGAACAAATCAATCTCTTTCTTGAATTTGCAGATGGATGAATCTGCAGGAATAGAAGCTGAATATCACCACAAGAATAACAGGGTGAGTTTTGGTTCTTTGTATGCGGTGCACATACAGACTTGTACACAAATAGGAAATATGTACGCTTTTACTTGTATTACATGAATTTGCATATAAGTTTACATGTATGTGCATGATCTGTAGATGGGTTGCTCGTTCCACTGAATTTTCATTTGACATGCTTCTGTTAAGCTTGAAGATTAGTTTTTGTGGACTAAAACGAATTTAAGGTTTTCTCTCTTTGGACATTTTATGTGAACGATCATAGTCTTCTGTGTGGTAGTTGTATTCAATCCATTGGCGAGAAACTATTACAAGGTGCATATACTTCTAATATCAGTAATCACAAGCCTATGAAGATTTTCAAATTCTTGATGCCTTTAGATACATAAATTAGGTTAAAATATTGTAGTCAATCTAAATATAAGATGTTACTATTGGTTTTTTGTGAAACTATTGACAAAGCATAGATAGTATATCATCAATGTTCAAAATTCTATTCAATCTTTTATGCAGGTTTATTGTTGGAAAGGCCTTCGCTTTTCTGCTCGGCAAGACTTGGAAGGGTTTTCTAAGGTATATTGTACTACTTACTAAAATTTACAAAAAATTGATTAAATAACTTATCTTAATGAAGTTACATGGTGCTTGCAGTTTACAGAACATGGTATCGAAGGAGTAGTTCCTCTTGAACTTCTCCCTCCTGAAGTGCGATCAAAGTTCCAAGGCAAACCTAATGACAGGTCGAAACGTGCTAAAAAGGAGGACACAAAGAATGCTTCACATCAAGTTGAAGAAAGTCAGGTATCTTTCTGGCAACTCTGAGCTTTCTGAGAATATGTTATCTTGGAATCTGCATTGTTTGAATAGCATTTCAGACAACTAGGTATCTATTGAAGGAATGTACTGAGCCTGATGGTTTTAGAGAACAAGTTTTTACTGAGCCTGTGGCAATTTACTATTAAAAAACTGCTGAAAATGGCATTTCAAACATAAATATTGCCGGGTGTATTGTTAGAGAAGTGGGCATAGGAATGCTAAAATCTGGTAGTCTCAACCAAGTAAAAGAACTCATTATTGGGTTTCAAATTTATTCTTTTGTTTTGCTTTTTTCTAGATTGCAACACCTGCAAGTGAGATTGATGGCGAGGGAACCAGAGCTGATACAGATGCCTCTGCAGCACCGATGGATACAGATGCCATGGCTGCAAGTGGAAATAATTCCCAAGGTGGCACTCCAACACCAGATGAACATCAAAAGCAAAGCCCTGATATAGATGTAGGTCAAGAAGCTGGACAATTAGAAGCAGATGCTGAAGTAGAAGCAGGGATGATAGATGGGGAGACAGATCCAGAACCCGAGTCAGATCATGTAGGATGAGATCCAAGAAAGAAAGCTCTTGGTGTTTAACTCTCATTAATGATTTTTTTTTTAAAGAGAAAAAAAAAAAGAAAAAAAAAAGGGGGCCAAATATTAGCTTATGGGGCGCACTGATGATGAAATTTTGTTACATTACATATGATTGAAGAAAATTCAGTTGATTTCTTCTCTTTCGTTTTTCTTCAGTCCTCTAATATATATTATATATACATAATTCATGAAGCTTTTGATTTTTTCTAAGAAATCTTGGTGCAAACTTATTTCTTGTGAGTTGAAGCTATAAAACAAAACAAAGAAAAGAAGAATGAAGAGGCAAGGGTGGAAATGTAAAAAGAGGGTGGCTTTTGTAGTTTTGTTTTAACCAAAGTCCCACATCATTGAAGAAGGAAGAGTAGCAAGGAGCAATGTGCTATAAATGATGTGGCTCATATCTTGCTCGAAATCTACCCGTCCTGTCAGGGGTGAAGGACGACTCGCCAATGATCGTTTAGAGACGGCGCGTCGTGCCAACACCTTGGATCGAACACACTATTTTTAAGGCGAGCGAGCCCTGCCCTACTTTTGGTGGGACTTGCCCGTCAATTTTTGGAAGCCACGCCTCTCATGGCTGGGCTCACCAATCTCCATTTAACAAATTCCAATTATTTCCCTATTTCCATAATCTATACATTTACAATAAACTCAATTCCAGCTCCCTCAGTGACAAGTTTTTAATAATTTATTTAGTTTTGAATTTCTTTTAATAATGTAATTCTTGATATTTATGCGACTTACCCAAGCACTAACACATGCAGTTGAAGTCAAAGTGTGAATTGTCTCAAATATACTATACAAGTTAAATGGACAATTCCAGGTGAGAATGTTTATTTATTAATTAAAGGTTGGACTTGGCATTGCTTAACTAAGACATGCTAATAATCAAAATCAAATGGGCAATTTTTTTTTTTAATTATTTCATAACAATAAGTTAAAGAATAGTACAAAGCAAATAAAGCTGTGAGTTAATACTAATATTTTTGTTTTGTTTTATTTTGATTTGCAATGCTTCTGAAAATCCAGATAAAAACATCATCATACAATACAAGTGGTGAAGGTCATATTCTTATCCCTATTTAATAATATCAGAAACTTTTTAAAAAATTCTCAAATGGGGAAGGTCTTATTCAGCCCAATATTCTTTCGATCAACTTATATAACTACAAAAAAACAAAGGCAAAAGCAAATGCCTTTGAGAATTTGAACCAAAAAAAAATTAAGAATGTCTGCAGAGCATTTGCTAGTAGCCGTTGATGAAGCTGAAGATCACCAAAACAATAACAATAATCATCTTCATGTTGCTGTTGATGAAGGAGGAGGGATGAAATTTGAGATTCGTGATTTGAGGAAAGTATCGGATACGGGCGTTCCTATACTAAACGGGATCAACGTAGATATTCCCAAAGGTGTGATCGTCGGAATCATCGGGCCGAGCGGCAGCGGGAAGTCGACGTTTCTTAGAGCACTTAATCGCCTGTGGGAGCCTCCATCGGATACGGTGTTCCTTGATGGCCGTGATATCGTTGATCTTGATGTTCTTGCTCTTCGCCGTAAAGTCGGCATGCTTTTCCAGCTCCCCGCTCTCTTTCAAGGTAGTATTTTTAGTTACTTAAAAATACTGCTAAGCTAACATTCTTATTCTTATAAATAAATAAATTACAAATATAAATTGTTGCAGTTATTTTAAATGTTTAGCCGTTGGATGTTGATTGGTTTTACTGCTCGTTACTTTTTACTCGAATCAACGTCGTATAATTGCCACCATAAAATCACAATTAAGAAAAACATTGAACTCTTGGCCAAAAAATAAAAAATTAACCTTCATAGATCTTGTGAACTTTATTCTTACGATATCTAAAAAAAAAAACCAATACAAATGCTTGGGTCGACGTTGAGAGATTTCCATTTGAAGTTTTACTCAAGCAAAATAATTACAAGTGAGAAGTGAGAAGTTGTACGATATGTGTAAGATTATAATAACTCTCTCAAACACCGAATCATAACTCTAATTAATCAATCCAACTATAACGTGATCAACATATTCTATGACTATAGTATAAAAATTGAAGATCAATTAAAGTCCTTTTCACTTTTCCAGGTACAGTTGCAGATAACGTTCGATATGGACCACAATTGAGAGGAAAGAAGTTAACAGATGATGAAGTATCCAAGTTGCTAACACTAGCAGACCTTGATTCCTCCTTCTTCAACAAAAGTGGTGCTGAATTATCTGTGGGTCAAGCTCAAAGAGTTGCCCTTGCTAGGACTCTTGCTAATCACCCTGAGGTATGTTGCATAATGCATTCTACAACTAATTTGCACTTCGTTGAACCATTAGTTCATGCCAATTCCTTGGCTTTCTTGGCTTAAAATGCCCTTTCTAGGACCTTAATTTGAACAAAGATAATTGGTTGAATACTTGACAGACCTTATATATAAATATATACCTCGAATTTGATTTTTGCTGAAAGGTGTTGCTGCTGGACGAGCCTACGAGCGCTTTGGATCCAATTTCGACACAGAACATCGAGGATGTTATTGTGAAGCTTAAGAAGACAAAAGGAATGACTGTTATAATGGTTTCCCATAGCATCAAGCAAATCCAAAGGGTAGCAGATGTAGTTTGCCTCCTTGTTGATGGAGAAATTGTTGAGATCTTGAAGCCTGATGAGCTCTCTGAAGCCAAGCATCCCATGGCGCAGAGGTTTCTTCAACTAAGTGGTTAAATATCTCAATTCTACTGTTGTATGTTTTCCTTTACCTTGTGCCTGGGATATTGGGATGTTAAATTGGTGTAAACTGCAGTGGTATTCAGCATTGCAAGCAGATGTTTGATTTCTATGATTCTCTCTCTGTGCTTGCCTCTTAGCTAGCTTGCCCTGAAATATGACCAAAATCTAGCCATGTCATGGCATGATGATGGTTTGTTTGAATTAGGAACACTAGATCAAGGTTTAAAGCACCTAAGAACTGGTTCAACCAGACGTGCATTGATAATCTTACTGTCTAACTCAAAAAGATGGATATTCACCTTCGAAATTTATACTTTGATCCGAGAAAATATAGAGTCAATATGGGCAGCTAAAAATTTTTAAACTATTTATCAAAAGGTAGACAAGTTTTCACCATTTTCATATCATAAAACATCTTTACATAATCCAGGCTCTATATAATTTACAAATAGTAAAGAGGAAGAAAACAAAAGAATGATATATTACCTCATAATCCAAATGGAGTGAGATGCATCCCCTTAGGCATTTACTTAAATCCAGAAATCAATTTCTTATATGTACCTTTGTCAGGTTTAAGCCCCAAATTCAGCATTTCATCATGAAGTTTCATGGCTTTTCTCATTTCCTTCATGTGGCAAAGCTCACGGATCATGATTGTAAAACTCACACTATCTACCAAGTTTACTCCTTTCATATAATCAAACACCCTGATTGCTTCTTCAGCTTTCTTTTCTCTCCAAAGAACATCGAGAATCAAGTTGTATGTTGTTACATTAAAACAACCCTTCACTTTCTCCATCTTATCATGCAACACAATGACTTTATTGATCTGCCTATTAAGGCAATACCACTCTATCAACGGGCACCAACAACCAAATGAATCAGGCAATAATCCTTTCTCTAGCATCAGATCCAAGAGTTCTTCAGCTTTTTTCCATTCCCTTTTACTACACTGTGATGCTATATATTTGGACAACTTCGACGCACAAGGATTATGTCCTTTTTTTATAATGGCCACCAAAAGCCCATATCCATCATCGGACTTATCTACCTCACAAAGAACATTTACAAATTCGGAATAGCAGCTCTCATTCACTGTAATTCCCCTTCTCGAAATCGTTTGATACACTCTTATTGCTTCATCTATTCTTGCATCCATCGACAATGCCTTTAGCATAGACCCATAAGTACCCTCCTCTAATCTTATATTCTCATCACAAGCCTTCTTAAACAGCATTTCAGCCGCATGCGTCTTCCTCAAATCACAAAGCTTTCGAATCATCAAATTCAATTCATTTTTAGAAAACTGGAATCTTGGAAGCAGTTCTTTCTCTGCCATCATCTGCATTATCCTCTCAATCACTTCTCTATTATTATATTTACAGGCCCCATCAAGTATTGAGCTATAGGTATGAAAACTAGTATCAAGTTTTCTATTACACATGTCATTTAATCGATTAAGTGCAGCTTCAAAATCACCACATTTGCCATAAAAATCAATAACAAGATCATAAATCTCAGAGCTACAAATACCCCTATCTAGCAATCTAACAACATTTTCAAATTTACCACTTCTACAAAGAATTTGAGCAAACAATGTGCATGAAAACTGATCAGGTTCAACACCAACTCGAAACATGGAACCGAAAAAACACCAAGCTACTTTCAATTCATTCCCTCTCAGTAAAGCATCAAGCAGCTCATTACAAGCAAAAACTGAAGGAGTAAATCCATGAAATCCCATTTTTCTAAACACCTCTAATCCTTCCAAATAAAGACCCTTTTCTGAATAACATCTGATAACTGAACTTAAAACACTAGATTGAACATTTTTACCTTTGCAAGCCTGAACCATAGAATCTGCAACTCGTGCCGCAGGATGGGACTGAATCAGGGTGTTCATAAGGGGTTCTACAGGTCGGGAAAGACCCGACTCGAGTGCAGTTCGGAGGATCCGGCACTGGGACTTGAGGTCTGGCTTAAAACCCAGATTGGATTTGACCCAGTTGAAGAAAGATAGAGAGATTTGAGGGTGATGTTGGGTTTTGTGGAGGATTTGGAGGAAGAGAGTAGGGGTTAGTTTGGCGGAGAGATTGAGAGGTCGGAGAAGTGAAACCCAATTACGCCTTTGTAAGAGAATTGAAGAAACCTGGGAAACCAGCTGGTTTTGCTTGATTTGACTTCTCCAATCATTGTTATTAGTTGTTGTTGGAGTTGACAATGCTTTGATGAAACGGTCAGGGCCGTGAAGCTCATGCATTTGAGTTCAGTCTGGATCCTATCCACTGTCACTCTAATGTTTATATACCTGCTAGCAGTTGTTTGATGGTCTGATATATTAAACGAGGTCGTGTAACCTATTTTTGCCCTTTGAACCATCGCAATAAAGGAAATTTTTTGTCTTGGAAATTTCAAATTGCCACTTGAATTTTCAAATTCAAGAAAATTCAAAATCAAAGACTTTTTATTACCCAATGTTAATGGAAGGGGTAAATTGTCTCGATTTCAGTTTAAGGGGCAACGTATCCTTAACCCATGGTTCAAGGGGAAAAAGAACAAATAAATCAATAAAACTTGGCTTAACGCAGAATTTGATCCAAAGAGGCTTCTTAAAAAGATAATTTTCGAGTGTTTGCTCAAGTGTCTGAAAACTGTTGAAATTGTTGGCTTCTATGGATTTGTAAAATTTATACTTGGGAGTGCAAGGGTTTTAAAGAGGATGCTCTTAGTTATTGAAAAGTGTTCAAATTCAGAAGAGTCTTTGTTGTTGAATTCTTGGTAGTTTCAGTTTAAACATATAATTAATCTTGCTTGCTTCATGCTCCATAGCCTCAAATATCAAGTCAAACCTCAGTCCTCTATGATTCAATAATTGAGAGGAATGTATTTCTTGCAACATCAGTGTTTTGACTCCTTATGTCTTATGTATACTCTTGCCATTGAGTTCGAGATGGATATCCTTCTCATTCTATATTCATTGTTTTACACATTCTAATGATCACATTCTTTTTCTGTTTTCAAATTCATAGTTTTGCCCCTTAAAACTGAAACGTTTAAACACTCTTAATGGTCCCTGAATGTTAAACTCATTGCACCATTCAAATATTTCAAGTGTTTAATTGTCTTACAACTCAGCATGATTGCACCAATAACTGCAACTCAACTTTTTTAAGCTTGTTGTAAGTGTAATATCTCTTTATCCAATATACGTCTATACTTACACTAACTAACAACAATGCATTGTGACAGGCGCGCTCCTCTTTGGTGCTATAGTATGGACTTCCTGAGAAGCTGATATTGTGCATATATGGCATGTGGGGGTCGTGGGCTCGTGGCAGACCGATTAATAAGAACAGAGCTGTAGTTTAGAAACTAACATTTCCGCTAGCTTGTTGAAACTAATAGTAGAATAATAGATCAAGTTCTTGCTTAGCCAATATGTAATTCTGAAAACTGTCTCCAATTTGGCTTTTAAGTGCTGATACTATAGTGACTTGACAGGTTGGACATGATTCTATAAATGTTCTTTTTAGGCTTGGTTTTTTAACCAAATCAAAAGTGCCAAATCGTATGCTAAGAAGTACCCATCAAAAGAGCTTATAAGACAAATGACATCCATGTATGTCATTTGACAATATTAGAAGCATAAATTGAAATTGAGCAGATGGTTTGCTGTTTAGGTGACTTAAATTGACAATAATTGAAGCATAAATTGAGAAGCAAACATAAATTCAATTGCCAACATCAATAATGCCAGAAGCATATAAGACAAATGACATCCATGTATGTCTGCAAAATGCTAATCTCATATCTATTCAATTACACTGCCAAATATATGCCAAATATAAGAGTTTGCAAAAACAACAGTTGACTATGAACCATTGGCAATAATAGAAATGTACCACATCAATTTAAGTTTTACAAACAAAAGATAACTCTAGTCTATGGTTTCCATGGAGCTTTCCTACTGCCTATGCTGGACATGGTGGAGGTGTTTGATTCTTGGGTGCCATGAGGTTCTTCTGCTGCATTTGCCTTCTTTTTCTTGTTCCCAATTTTAAGCACCTTCTGAAAAGGTTGATCAGCTTGTGAATAGGTAGAAATCAGAAATAGTGGCAGAAATAAATCGATCTAAATGCAACAAAATTTTTGCAACTTACATCCTGAATCATTGTCCCAGTGCTTTCATTTGTGTAGACTCCATAACCCTGCATCCCTTTCCCCTCCTTCCTTGTCTTTTTTTTTGGTGGTAAAATCCGGTTGAGGTGCTTTGGTGTTAGACCTCAATATTTGCACCCATCCAGGGCTTGCGGTCATAGGAGCAGAATTTGAAGGTCCAGCTCCACCATGTCGACTGCCAAACATTTTTTCCATTGATTTGGGACTAGTTCTGAACTGTGGCTCTGTGGTACTAAGCATCCTCCCAATCTCATCAACGGTGACCCTACCAGTGGCTCTTGGTTGTCCTGACTTTGGAGGTTTACCCTTTCCTTTTGCTGCTTGGGGGACTTTGCTCTTTCCTCTTCCAGCAGCAGCTGCTGCTGTTGTTTTTGAGTTTGCTGTGACATTTTCGGGGATTTGTGGCTGAACTTGTTGTGCTACTGGGTCAGAGGTGAGGTTGACAGTGGCATTACCACTTGACCCAGAAGCCTTGTCACTAATAAATTGGGCAGCAAATGATGCACTGCCAATCCCTAATTGGCCTAACAATTACAATAAACTTATATGAGCTAAATTCAGTAATAACAATAGATACATGTCTTGTACACTGGAAACCTATCTCTACCTCTACTACCCTCATTAGTTCTTAACTCATCATCTTGTGAAAAATCACCACACTCATCAGTTGAATAATACGGTTCATCATATGGTTCCACATTACTAGGGCCAGCTTCATCTGGATCAATTGGAACATAACCATAACCCCTAAGGCCTCTTTTTTCCAATGCTTCTAAAAACTTCTCTCTAACAGACCTAAACTCTACTCTAGCTTCTGACACCTCTGGATCTTCAGCTCCACTATCATCTTCTTCTGCCTCCTCAAAATATGCACAGCCATCAGCAAATTGTTCCCTCAATCCATCTAAATCTACTTCACCATCTACTTCAACCTCTACTTCAGCAGCATGAAGTTCATCTTGGCCATCGTGGCCATTTTCACCATCATTAACTCCCTGATCACCATCCTTATTTCCCTGTTCACCATCTTGGCCATTCTCTTTTTGCCCTAACCCAGGTCTTAAAAGATCATTTCCTAAACCCACATTTTCAACAGTAGTATTATCAACTCCCAAATGTTCTAAACCAGCTCCCAATTGATCATTTTCTACTATCAGAAGATCAACATGTCCTACTGTCTGATCATTTTCTACAACCAAAGGATTACCAGCAGCAATTCTGTAACAATTTTCCATAAAAGAAAGCAATAAATAATCAATACCCATTAATTGCATATAATGTGTAGATGATGATTTTTGGTCAAGCTTATAATATATGATTTTAATCATATATTATCAAATATTAACATTGTTTACGCATATAATAATAATTGGGTTAGACTTTGAACGCGTGGCAGGGTTCATTGTCTAGTCTATTGGGATGTGCAGGGGAGTTGGCTTGGAGACTCAGGCCAGAGGCAAGTTGGGAGAACTACTCTCAACCTTTTCTTGAGGGGAGTGACGGGTTCCTACCCTACCCATCAAATACTAAAGCCATGAATACCCATCAAAGGGTATACCCATCAAAGGGTATACCGTAAACACCCATCAAAGGTATACCATAAACACACCAACCAAATATTATACCCATGAGCGGTTACCTCATTAATCCACATTCTTGAAAAAATCACGTTCTTGAAATAAGAACGTGGGGCAGTTACTTACTAAATTCAAGGGTATAAATAAGACCCTTAGAGAACTGAGAAAAGGTTAATCATTTTTCATTATCCACATTATACAGAGCTTTTGCTCTCAAAAATCTCTCTCACACAACAAAACCTAGCAACACCGCAACAACCACCACATACACCGCCTGCCACCGCGCTCTCACCCTTAAGGAACTGCTCCGGCCTTCCTCCCTGCCACCTCCTGTGGATCCTTATCTGTTTGTGACGTTGCCTCACTCTACATCTCAAAACTCTTGTTTACATTTTGGCGACTCCACTGGGGAGGAACGATCACAAAAGGTAAGTTACGGCGGAAAGCACCGCTGTGAGCAGCCATGAGTGAAGACAACAATGATGTTACTCCTCCTCCTTATTTTGTTAAGTTGATGAATTTGATTAAGTCTAATGATCAGAGGACGAGTGAGAGAATAACTTTCATGGAGAAGTCAAATGCTATAATGGAGGAGCGTATAGTGCAGTTAACTCGAGCACTTAATGGAAGTAATGGTAAAAACCTTGAAATTCCCACCGCTGCTAATGGTGGAGATCTGTCAGAGGCGAGCAATGGTGGACGCGCTGCTGAAGGTACTCCCAAGGAAACACCACCACCTTCACCAGCTTTTAATTCGACTCCCATACCTGTGGATAATGATACTGAGTATGTTACAAAGGAGCAACTTAAAAGATTTTCCAGAAAAAGAATGCTTTCAGCTCTGAGTTTGACTTGAAGCTTCCATTCCCTCAAGATGTTGCAACAAAACCATACCCCAAGGACTATATTAGTCCAAAGTTCAAGCAGTTTGATGGAAAGTCTGGGGATGCCAAAGAGCATGTGATGAAGTTTGTGGAGACACTTGGAGTTGCTGGTTTGGATGATGATTTGAAGTTGAAGGAATTTTCTAAGTCTTTGACAGGGAAGGCTTACACCTGATATGTGAATCTCACTCCGGGGTCTGTTTAGTCTTGGGGCCACATGTGTACCCTCTTTGGCGAGAAGTTTTTCTCCACACAGGAGAGAATAACACTGATTGACTTAGGGAGAGAATAACAAAGGCGTGGGGAGGATCTCATGGATTACATCCAGGGCTTTAGAGAGAGAGTGTTGGATATTCATGAGCAGCATGATGAGAAGGAGCTGGTGAAAGTGTGTATTCAAGGGATGTTTGATGAATACAGAGTTCACTTAGAGAATTTGAACTTGCATACATTCGCTGTGTTAGTAGAAGCTGCAAGAAGGACCAACAATACAGTGATGAGACAAAGGGAGGCGCAACAGAGGTATAGAAAGAATTCCTCGACAGTGCATGCGGTCCAAGGTAGAGATAGAAAGGAGGGGAAGCGTCCCAAGAGGGACTTCCAAGGTGGAGACAATCGCAGAGATGACGCACCACCTTTCCCTGTGCCTGTGGATCAAGTGCGTGCTCTCCTACAACAATGGATAGCAGATGGGCAGGTTAATCTTCCCTTTGTGTCACAAATTCCAACTGCTCAAGAGAAAGCAGACCCGAAGTACTGTGACTACCATCGTAGGGTGAATCACCCCTTTGCTGAATGCAGAAACATGAGGAGGCTCTTGGATAGGAAAGTGAGAAATGGGGAAGTCGTAGTTGACAACAGGGGAGTTAGAAACAACCCTCTACCTGCACACGGGGGTAATGTTGCTGCAATCATACACTCAGCCCATGATGAGCTGCACACCGAGGAGGAGGATGATATGCGTGTCGCTGCTTATGTGATTGCAACCATAGCAACTTCATTGCTAAGGACTCCAAATGTGAGAAATTTCTTTGATCAGTTGGGATTCTCTGAGGATGCAAGGAAGGAGGCAGCTGAGGCATTAGTACATATAGGAGATAAGTACCATGGTGAAGGTGGTTTGGTAGACTCAAGTATGAAAAGGATGAGTCGTGCTTATAAGAATGCTATTGTGTTTACTGAGGTGGACATGTGTACACCAAATCCCAGTCATAACAAACCTCTTTACGTGGAGAGTATTATTAATGGTGTGAAGATAAGGAGAACTTTTGTTGATGATGGATCAGGGGTGAACCTCATGCCTCTTTCTACGATGTATGCCCTTGAAATTGATAGTAAAACTCTGCGCCACCCCATGACACTTAGCTCCTTTACTAACGAAGAAGTTCGCACCCTGGGGTATGTCACGGTTAATTTCAAGCTAGGTAATATTCACGAGCAGACCATTTTCCATGTGATTGATGCGGATGTGGCATATCATGTTTTGCTGGGGAACAAATGGTTGAACCACCATTATCTGATTGGTTCCAATATGCATCAGTGTATTAAGGGGTTTTGGCAGGGTAAGGAAGTCTTTATTCCAGCTACCAAGGCTCCTTTTGAGAGAAATGAGGTGAGGTACGCTGAGGCTTCTTTCTTTGATGAAGTAGCAGATGAAGGTGAGGGAGTACTCTCTAGACCCGTGGGGTTGAGATTACCACATTGGGAAGAGTATGCCAAAGATGACAAGGGAAGTGTTGAGCTTAGCTTCAAACCTACTAGGAGAGGGGGAAGAAGGAAGCGTGGGTATACAGGAGGAAGTGAGATTGTTAAGCAGACTATGGGTGTGACCTCTCACACCAGGTCTGATGGAAAGTTTGTTTATTACTTATGAAGGGACGCGGGGTGTGAGGGAACACCTTCCCTTCACCTCGGGATGGAGTCTCCTGAGGGAGACATAACTTATATGCAAGTGGAAACGGAAGCTGTAGTTGAAGAAGTAGCCCCAGCCCAGAGACGTTCCAAGATAAGCCTAAGCCACAAGGGGATGAGTTAGAGGAGAAAAATTTGGCTATGGAAGGGGATACAAGCAGGCCCTTGTTTATAAGCAAATGTCTTACTGGAGAACAAAGGGATGCACTTATTACTCTACTGAAGGAGTATGAGGATGTGTTCGCATGGTCCTATGAACAAATGCTTGGGTTAGATGAGAACATGGTTACTCATGAGTTACATATCTCCCCTAGTAGCAAACCAGTAAAGCAGTCTGCAAGCGTTTTCAGACATGAGATTGAAGTTCAAATCAAAGATGAAATTGATAAGTTGCTTCGTGTGGGTTTTATCAAGCCTATCCATCATCCTACTTGGCTTGCAAATGTGGTCCCAGTGAAGAAGAAGAATGGGTAAATCAGGGTGTGCGTGGACTTTAGGGACTTGAATAAAGCATGTCCTAAGGATGACTTCCCGCTCCCTAACATAGATACGTTGGTGGATGCTACAACAGGTCATGAGATGTTCTCTTTTATGGATGGTTTTAGTGGGTATAACCAAATCAAGATGTGTAAGGAGGATGCAGAGAAGACTGCCTTCAGAACACCCATTGGAAATTTCTACTATACTGTGATGCCGTTTGGGTTGAAGAATGCAGGTGCAACCTACCAACGAGCGACGATAGCTATATTTCATGATATGATGCATGTGTATATTGAGGATTATGTGGATGACATAGTTGTGAAATCCAAGAGGGTGTCTGATCATTTTAATGACTTGAGAAGGGTCTTTGAAAGATGCAGAAAGTATAAGTTACGCATGAATCCTTTGAAATGCGCATTTGGAGTGACGTCGGGGAAGTTCTTAGGATTCGTGGTGCATAGGAAGGGCATTGATGTTGACCCAGCAAAAGTTACAGCTATTAAGGAGTTGGCATCCCCTGTTAATCAAAAGCAGCTGAAGAGTTTGATGGGTAAGCTGTCCTACATAAGGAGGTTCATTCCAGCCTTAGGAGATATTGTAGCTCCCTTTCAAAGCCTTCTCAAGAAAGGTGTTCCTTTTGTATGGGGTGAGCCACAACAAAAGTCTCTCGAAAGAGTTAAGGAAGTGTTATCTTCCCCAGCCACCATGACACCACCAATAAAAGGTCAGCCTATGATGCTTTATTTAACATCAACTAATCAGTCTATAGGTGGTCTGCTTGTATAGGAAGTGGAAGGAGTGGAGCGACATGTATACTACTTGAGTAGGTGTCTCCATGGTAGTGAACTAAACTACTCACCCATGGAGAAGCACTGCCTATCCTTAGTCTTGGCCACATAGAAGCTACGACACTACCTCCTGGCTCATAAGGTGACTGTGGTGACTAAGTCAGACCCAATCAGATACATCCTCTCTAGGCCAATTCTAGCTGGAAGAGCTGCAAAGTGGTTACTTGTGTTGGGGCAATTTGATTTATTTGTGGCACAACCCAAAACAATCAAGTCTCAAGCACTCTCTGATCTATTGGCATATTTTCCTACACAAGCTGATGAGGTAGTCACATTAGACTCCATGCCAGGAGATGTTGATGGTGAGGTGTGTTGTAGCCGGCCGCTAACGGGAGAATAGACATTATACTTTGATGGTTCAACAACTGTTACTGGAGGGGGTGCTAGAGTTGTTTTGGTTCCACCTTAGGCGGAGCGTGCATATGAAGAAGTGGTATCCATGGCCTTCAAGTTGGACTTCCAATGTACTAATAATCAAGCAGAGTATGAGGCGTTGATTTTGGGGCTGAATATAGCTAAAATCATTGGAGTATGTGAGTTGTGCATCATTGGAGACTCCAACCTTGTGGTGAAGCAAACTAATGGGGAATATGCACTGAAGGAGCCCACGCTTGCCCCTTACCGAGAGCTTACGCGTGTGATGTTAGACCACTTTCAGTCAGTAAGGTGTGAGCACAGTCCAAGGCCATCCAATAGATACGCAGATGCTCTTGCTACCTTGACATCGAAAATTCATATACCTGGACAGAAAGAGGAAATATCGTTGCTAGTGCAGAGATGGTCAGTGCCTGGTCCACTTGCTGGAATGACAGAGTATTACTTAGGGGAAGTGTCAAAGGAGGCAGATTGGCGTACCCCCATTATTGAGCAACTGAAAGAACGTAAGTCCAGTAATCTCCGTTTCCTCAAAAGTTACACCATGATACAGGGGGCGCTATACTATAGAGGGCCTAATGGGATATTAGCTAGGTGCATCTCACCTGAGGAAGCAAAGGAAAGACTACGCGCATCACATAAACAGTGGTGTGGCAGGAAGGGCCTCCATTGTATCGCAGGATGCAGAGAGCTGGATACTATTGGCCAACTATGAGTAGTGACTGTGCAGACGCTCAATATGCTTGCCCTCGGTGTTCAGAGCCCCTAGATGTTAATGATTGTCACTTTGTGCGTAGTGTTGGAGATTGGCGTAGACCGTACATATAATATTTACAAAATGGAGCTCTACCTACTAACCACTAGGATGCAAGAAATTTGAAGAGGAAGGTGCAAAGGTTCTTCATGAAGGGGAATGAATTATTCAGGACGTCATTTGCTGGGACTCCCCTGAAGTGTGTCTTACCCGCTGATGTTACACCCCTATTGGAGGAGACGCATGGGGGCACTAATGGGGCACATGAAGGAGGATTAAAGTTATAAAAGAAGCTGCTTGATCTTGGTTACTACTGACCCACAATGGAGACAGATGCCATAAGCCATGTGAGGAGGTGTCGCCTATGTCAAGTTCATGGGAACGTCATACATGCTCCAGCAGTGGAACTGCATAGTGTGACCACTCTATGACCTTTCCATACTTGGGCATTTGATTTGATTGGCCCTATCAATCCACCAGCTAAAGGACACATATGGATTCTCGTTGCAACAGAGTGTTTTACTAAGTGGGCAGAGGCAGTGTCTTTGAAGAAAGCAACAGGACCAGCAGTGACCAACTTCATTAAGGAGAATGTGGTATGCAGGTTTGGGATACCCAGGCGTATTATTTTCTGATAAATGGCACCCCTTTTTGTGAATAAAAGATCGTGAGAAAAATTGTTAGCCTTGTATGACATTGATCATGTGAAATCCACTCGCTACTATCCACAAGGCAATGGGCAAGCAGAGGCCACCAACAAGACGTTGCTGAGGGTGTTGAGTAAGATGGTTCATGATAATCCTAAGTTGTGGCCTAATGCGTTACCAGTAGCATTATGGGCATATCGAACATCCAAGAGGAGTCCTACCAACGCTACTCCATTTTCGCTAGTTTATGGAACTGAAGCCGTTGTGCCATCTGAGTTGCTTATACCTTCTGCCAGGCTTGCTATTGATGCTGGGATTACCCATGATGAGATGAGAGGGGTGGAGTTGGAAGCACTTGAAGAAAGGCG
>AWUE01012829.1:0-34898 GCA_001974825.2 Corchorus olitorius
GAGCAAGGTTGTAGGTATCTCAGGATTTAAAAGAAATCTTGAATGTGATCAGGTTTATGAGTTCTTGCGATAATGCGGAGAAGTTTATACGACAGGTGTTCCATAGAAACCATGAGCCGCCGAAGTAGCCTATTGGCTTAAGCGATGTTGAGGCGGTGAAGTTTATTGATTCGCTGCGGGATTATATCAGTCTTGTCTCTGTTATAATGACAAAATATGGGGAATGTTCAAAGCATATCTCAGCATATGTACAGATGAATTCAGGATTGGAGGCACTTGCTGCACTGAAGTTGAGTATCTTCATTTGTCGAAGTGGTGGGTAGGGCTGGGCTAGGCTGCATATTTGAGCACCCAAATTCATCTAACTTGACTGGTAAATTTGCTTGCCCCCTAGTAGATGCAGCCTGAGAAGTAGGACATAAATAGATTAAGGCGCATCTGCAAAAATTCACATATAACAATCACAAATAATCAATGCAAACAAATAGCCGAACATACAAGCAGAAGCAAGCAAAATGATTCCATCAATTAAGAGCTCGTTTGGCATCGTTTCCGTTTCCTGTTTTCTGTTGCCAATTTTCTGTTTTTGGAAACAAAACAGTGAAAACATGTTTGGCAGGCTGTTTCTATTTTCAAAAATTTTGGAAACAGAAGCAGTGTTTTGGAAATAAGCGGAAGCAAGAATTTTGTGTTTTCATGTTTTTCCAAAACACTTCCAAAACACAGAAAGCACAATAATGAACAGTAACTTACATGTTTTTTAATCATTTTTGTTTTACTTTTTTATTTAAAAACATACAACCAAATTGTACATCCAAACATGTTTTTGTTTTCAAAAATTGACAGCGCAACAAAAACAAAACGAAAACAAAACAAAAACAAAAAACAGAAAAACGAAAACGATGACAAACGACCCCTAAGCTAACACATAATTGGGAGCAGAAAGCAACCCTTGATACACTGTTTCTAATTACTTGAATGATTCGGTCAAGTTTTTAGAGACATAAATTGTCAGTCTCCAAAATATCATTTCCCTTTAATTTAACACCCTCAAAGGTTCCAACAAAATTGAGGGCTATGGCATCACGTCTTTTACAGAGAAACATACCAATACCAGCAAAACAAACTCCATAAAAGAAAAATACAGCCACATTGCCTTTTACAGCGAAATGTGTTTTAACCATCCTCAAAAGGCATCACCATTCATACATATCAAGACATAACGGTATAATCATTTAAAAATGGTTGACCTAACCTAAGAAATCAAATAGCTGTAGGTGAAAAGGCCACTGCACCAATTATTATAACGCAACATCATTTATGATATTCCACAAAACTACAATGCATGAACTCCTAACTATCACTGCATTACGCCCAACTCACCTTTAATCCAAATAAAAAAATGGCAGTACGCCTTTTTCTTGATACCTCTGTCTCATCTCCATCATAAACATATGATCAAACATAACTTATAAATCTGAAACCACTTAATTGCATGAATAAGACAACTATTTGAAATCAGTCTCAACTATCTTAACTAAAACCTGACATCCTACATGAAACTTAGACAGAAACAAAATAACAAATCATCAATATGAGGGAGTAAATAATGGGCAATTCATAGGCAAGTAAGTTTAAGAAGATAACAACATAGATAACAAACGCTCAAGATAATGATCACAAATAGCAAGAAAACTTTATAAAGAGCCAGACTTCAGTGGCAAGAAACAAAGGAAACGAAAACAGACAATTCAGAAAATAGTGAGCGATACCATAAAGAGAAAAAATTGAGTGGCAAATAAGAGTATAAATGTATCCAGTAACAGGGCTGAAAAGAGAGATACTGACAAAGAAAACTGACCTCAACAGGCAGTGGTCTGAAACAAAACGCGATCAGCAGCGGGAAGTCCAACATGCAGTTGGGAATTGATGCACCATCAGGATAGCCAGGATCAATAACGAATGAGGAAAAAAAGACCAAATTAGCAACTCCAAACCCAATCGAAAACCAATTCAAATATATCAACACATCCAAATATTGATGAACTAATTAACACGAATATATACATAATTCAAAAAAGAGATAGCTTGATACCTAGAAAACATATTCATCATCCTTTGGCCAGCAAAATACATTAACATATTAGATAAGTAAAACATTCCCAATTGTTTAACATTGGATAACCCTTTAACAAAAGAGAACAAAGAGTTGTATTCATATTGGAACGAAGACGACAGTGAAGGCAACAAAATAGAGACTAAAAATAGTCTCTGCAGATTTTGTGAAACTACAATATTGAGATAATCAGAGAAATATAGACAGAAACTAAATGAAAGCTAGATAGTCGCCAAAAATGAAAAAAAGTATGCCTTCGGCTTACCACATAAATATATAGTATCAAAATGCAGAAGAGATTCACTTAAGCCACCAGAAAAGGAAAGGTTCCATAATTCTTTTTCTTTTCTTCTAGAATATAGATACCATACAAACTGTATGTACGTATATAATACATACATTTAGTAAAAGAAGTGAAACATTTGCCTTTTCAGTTTCCTCCAATCATAATAATAATAACAAAAACTTTTCTTTCTTAAACCACTTGTATAATACTAAGAATTTTGAATTTTAGTCACTTGGTTATGGTAAAATTCAATGGTTCTCCTGCATGCCCGCATCATCACTATTCATTACAAAAGAAAAAGCAAGTATTGGTGACAATGCACATTGCTACTATATATGACTTGATTTCTTCTAAAAGCACTTGTTCAAGTCCAAGTTAATATTCTCTATGATGCAGAAGCAGGAGAGATGTGCATGTAATTATTAATTAGAAAATTGATTAATTGATATACATAAATAAAATTATTAAAAACAGGAGAAGTCTCACCTCATCCCATGTAGCCAACAGCTCGTTGGAGAGGGAGAGTTGCTTTACTACTTATGCCCACAACTTGTCCAATTGGCGCCCTATTAAAAGAAAGAGAAGGGACTGCGGATTTTTTATTTGTCTGTTGCCTTTTGTCCATCAACTCTCAGCTCTAAGCCTAAGAGAATGTGTCAGTCTTCTCTTTTTATCACTACACATTCTACATTTTATTTATTCTATTTATTATTTATTAATTACTGATAACTTTATTTATATACTTAGTAATGAAATAATATTATTAACTTTATTTATTAATTCTTTTGACCTCTGTGTCTCTGCTTTTGTATCCATCACTCTTTGATACCTTCAACAAACAAAATTACAGCTTGTTTCAAAAAATTACTACACTCCTATATGTGATATATGTGGTATTCACAAAATTAGGTATCTCCTCCTTAATCCTTGATTCTTTTTTAACCCTTTATAATGAGCAGTGCTTGCTTTCAATATTATCTACCTGATAAATGAATGATAAGTAGTAATAATGCTTACGTTACATTACATTGTCTAAAAATCTGCCTTTCGGCTACCTAAATCATACCTCTATTTAGCATATATATATAGCATCATAAAGACAAATTTCCTTCCATTTGTACTTGCATCATCTAAAAAAGATTGTTTCACATATATATATATATATATATATATAATCATCATCATCTAAGGTCTTTGAAATAAAGGAAGCATGGAATTTGAGTTTTTGTGTCAAAACAGTGGGAAGGCAACAAAATAGAGACTAACAATAGTGGAAGATAGGCATCATGCATATATAGAATTGCAATCAGAAGAGCAATGTAGAAGCCAAGCCAAACACAACAGTTATATCACAACAGAGCATCATTAGATACCAAAATCACCATGGGCAAAGTTGCCCAGCAACAACAAATAATGCATTCACCAACAGGGTCGAAGAGAGAGATGCTGAGAGAGAAAACTGACCTCAATTGGCAGTGGTTTGAAGCAAAACACGATCAGCATCGGCAATTCCAGCACGCAGTTGGGAATTAATGCACCATCAAGACACCGGGATGAAAAACGAATGGGGCAAAACAGAATGAACAAAGCAAACAGAAATAAGGGCCACAAAAGAAAAGGAAAAATGCAGCGCAAAACAGCAAATAAGAGCTTGAGCCATACTATACACTGCTCAAAACCGTTATCAGTTCCCAATTTTGGAAAACCATAGCAAACAAAAGGTAAAGGAAAAAAATTCCATCAAACAGAAACTCTCACAATGAAAAGAATAAAGAAACCCCAATTTATCTCACAGCAATTAAATCATCAATAAGCTAAAAAAAACCCAAAAAAAAATTGAAATATTTAAAAAGAGTTAATGGGTATCGATCAAAAGCTAAAGAGAACGGTTTTTAATTCAAAGCGTAATTGTCACAAAGCAATTGGAGAGAAAAAAAAATTCAAACAGATTACCTCTTCCCTTCCCCTCTCTCCCTCTCCCTGATTCCCTCTAGAGATCTCTGCTTTCTCTCTCAAAAAGATCTGAAAATGGCAGAGAAGATTCAAAAGGATACGTCAGTCTTCCCTTCATCTCGTCTCTCCTCTTCTCCCTCCATCGCCATCTATGCTTGGTTCCCAATTTTTTCTCCTGTTCTCTCTCTGATATCTCTCAACCTCAAAAGATGAATTCGACCTGGCAAAAATACACGTGTTATAAGAATAAGTGGGTGCCATAAGTCAGGCATGCAAACCCACCACGCCATTTTCTTTTTCTGTTTTGCTTTTGAATTCTTTGGAGATGTGTTACAATTTTAGCTCGCGGGATTGGTTTTCTTGTATGGGGTTGACCGTTTGCAAAATAATTCATTTGTGTAAAAATTTATTGAATTTTATCAAGTTCGATTTGTCCATAAATATATCATATCAGTATATATGCAATTTAATTGTAATGTTATGATAAGCAATTTATCATCAGTATGTTTACTTTTCTTTTTAGTAAATGATATATCTTTCTCCCTTTAGTCAAATAGCAATATATATGTATATATTATGTGTTTTGTGATTTGCAGAATTCATTTTTTTTATTTGTAATATTCCTCTTTCCAAAATTAGAATAGAGTTAGGTAGTGGATTTTCTTTCACCAGTGTCTTGTTTTATGAGATCAAGCTTTTGATAATTATATAATTGTTATCATTATTATATTTATTTTGTACTTGTCTAGATTTATGAAATTAAAAGCCTCACTTGTGTTTTATGCAATAAATTCATGTATATGCTACTTTTTTTTAATGCGTCTTGATTTTATCACTTAAGGCATGGGCTAATATCTATGTAATATGCATACACATAATATATATGTTTCACACTTGCAATTCTTTCAACAATTTGGATGTAATTTATGCGATTAACTTATAATATATGTATATAATCTTCTTCTCTTGTCTTTTTATGCCAATCATGCATATATTTATATGTATCCACAAAATTAAAAAGCAAGTCGGAGTACTTATCTCATAATTTTTTGTGTATCTCTCAGGTTCAATGCCTTTGTCATGATGGAGACCATTTGTGTATCTCCCATATGTTCAATGCCTTGGAGCATTTGCAGCATCTAGCTTATGGTGTTGGAGAGAAGTATGTATGGTGTTGGCGGCACCCCGTGGAGTTATGTGAAAGAGGATATTATTTAGCAACGCCTTCTATGCCTCTGGAATTACTGCACCCTTCATAAGCGAGAGGCGTCTCATTGCCAATGGCAACACCTTCTTTGTTGATATATCTACACGTTAGAAGTTTTCATGCATGTACAAGTAATATGAAAATAACATATATGTATGGCAAATCTGAGCATTTGAAACAATGTATAAGAGATAACTTTCTATGCTCTGTAACTATTGCCCCCTGCATGGAAATCTGATTAGTATGAAGAAAGTTCCATGCATAATATGATTAGTAAAGAATGCTTGCAAGAGCTACCATATAGAGAATTCTTTTCTGAAGATGGGTGCTCATATAAGAGCTAGAGTATTCTTTTTGAAGATGGGTGTTCACATAAGAGTTACTGCATAGAGTATTCTTTCTAAAGAAGGGTGCTCACATAGGAGCTACCGTATAGACTTTTTTTTTTTCGAAGAAAGGTGCTCACATAAGAGCTACCATATAGAGTATTCTTTCTGAAAAATGGTGCTCACATAAGAGCTACCATATAGAGTATTCTTTCTGAAAAAGGGTGCTCACATAAGAGCTACCATATAGATTTCAAAAATGCATCTCCTTTAACATTGGAGTATGGAGTTCTGTGTATCAAAGTTCATCACCCTTTGTGTATCAAAGTATTAGAGCAAGAGGCTAGTAACACCGTAGCCTTCGTAATAAAGGTTGGTTGCATCATAAACAAATAAGAGTTGCAAGAGCGAGTGGCATCAAAGGCCAGATGAATGAGAGAGGCACAAGAGCCGACGACATTAGAAGCTAGTTGCATCACAGCAAGTAAGAGGCGCAAGAGCCAGTGGCATAGCTAGTATGTATTGGGCGACTTAGGCCAGCATGCAAAAGACTTCATAATATTGGAAAGAGGTGATATTTTGTAAACACCATATGCAAGAGGCTTCAGGACTTCGCTAACACCATTGGAAGGAGGTGAGACTTCGTGAACACCATATGCTTTTGACATTGAAAGAGGGTGATAGTTTCGCGAACATTATATGCCTTTGACATTGAAAGAGGCACAAACACCATATGTTTTAACGTTGAAAGAAGGTGATAGTTTCGCGAACACCATATGCCTTTGACATTGACATTGAAAGAGGGTGATAATTTCATGAACACCATATGTCGTTGACGTCGTAATTGCGAATACCACATCGCGAGTACCATATGCCATCTCCCTGTTTGTTTTCTTTCCGCTCCTTCCACGAAATAACTATAACTCTTTTCATAACAGCAAAACTATGGTGGAAGAGCGAAATTCAATACCACGTTGACGCCAAATGCCTTTACTATCGCGAATACCATACCATAGCGCGAGTACCATGCCTTTAGCATCACGAATACCATACCACATTGCGAGTACCATGCCTTTAGCGTCGCGAATACCATACCACATCGCGAGTACCATGCCACATGCCACTGTACATATCTTTGTCGTTGGAAGAAGGAATACTATATCGCGAATGCCACATTGCGAATACCACATCGCGTATGCCACATTGCGCGAATACCACATTGCAAATACCACATGCCTTTGATGTTTGAAGCGAACGCCACATGCTTTTGATGTTGCAAATACCACATCGCAAATACCATATCGCGAATGCCACATGCCTTTGACGTCGCGAGTACCATATTGCAAATACCACATCGCGAATGCCACATGCCTTTTGACGTCGCGAATACCACATTGCAAATACTATATCGTGAATGCCACATGCCTTTGACGTCGCGAATACCACATTGCGAATGCCACATGCCTTTGACGTCTCGAATACCACATTGCAAATACCACCACATGCCTTTAACGTTGGAAGAGAGTAATAGTTTTGCAAACACCATATACGGAAAAAGTGGTAATTCGCCAACACCATGAGGATGTGCTTCATGACATTTGGAAGCAAATGATAATTGGCCAACACCATATGGAAGAGAGTATACGCCATCACGTTGAAAGTAAGTATCATTTAATTTCATAAGTAAAAGGCACCGCCTGTATTAGCTTCTATTTTGAAAGCAAGTATTGGTAACACCTTCATGATGGAATGTTTATGTAACGCCTTCAACCGGACGTGGCACCCACAATGTGAGGCGCTTTCACTTGTTGCATCTACTTACATAGAATGTAGGCGTTGTAAGCCTTTTTTGAAGCTGCATAGCTATAGGCATTGTACGCCTTTCTTTTTTTAAGTTGAAGGGCACTCCTGGAGGTGCAACCAGTGCAACACTCCTAAGGGTGCACTCACTCCAAGTCAAAATATAGATTTTTTTTTAATGGGCTACATAGGCCAGAATCATCAACAAGGAAAGGCACTCCTGAAGGTGCAACTAGTGCAGCACTCCTAAAGGTGCACTCACTCCAAGTCAAAATATAGATTTTTTTTTTCTATGGGCTACATAGGCCAGAATCATCAACAAGGAAGGGCACTTATGGCTACAATCATTGTTGAGTATGGAAATTTGATTAGCTACATAAGCCAGAAGAATAAAAAAAAGGAAAGGCACTTATGGCTACGATCCTTGCTGAGTATTAAATCTTGATGTCAAACTCAACTTTTTTTTTGTGCTCCAGGAACTGATGAAGTTCAGTCTTGGTAACATAGCGTCAGTAGCAGAGGTTGTGAAGTATTTCATGCTCAGAACGTTATTCAACGTTGATGTGGTGCTGTCGACGTTGGTTGTTTAAGATGCGGCTAGAAGCTCCAGTCCCTCGCCATTGTCACCGTTCACTGCCTTGACTAGTTGGATATATCTCTCTTTCGTGGCAACCATCTGTCATTCGTCTTTTCGTCGAACGCTTTGGTTCTCTCGTCAAAGGCCACAATTTTTTTTTTGCGCCATCATCTCTTGGACATACGCAGGTGTGTCAGATCCATTTCCGCAAGTACTTATGATCGCTCACTGTCGTCCGAATTCGCCGTCGATTACTCTTTTGTGATCGCTCCTCCCCAATGGAGTCGCCAAAATGTTGATAGGTTCTTTTGTTGCGGTGGAGGAGACATCGCAAACAGAGTAAAGGGATATGTAGGAGGCGGCGGAGAGGAAGACCGGAGCAGATCTCAGTTAGAGTTTGGTGGTGGCAGGTGGTATGTAGGCTTTTTACGGTGGTTTGATGTGAGCAGAGTTTTAAGGTAAATTCTCTTGAGAGCAAAAAAAAGTCCACCTTCAATGGTTTCAACTTCAGTATATATAGTGGAGAGGCAAGTGAAATAACGTGTGTAATAATTACGATATTCTGTAATTAAAGTATACTGATATCAATTGATAGCAGTAATAGGCATTTGAGTGATTTACGGTAGGATTGATTTAGGATATCAATTAGGGATTGACAGGTACAATTACGAGATTTACGGTGAAATTGTTTTGAGATGTCAATTGTGTAATCTATGGTAAGAAGGAAATATCAAGGAATATGGTTAAGGCTTTATCACTCTCACGTGAGAAAAGGTTGGGATTTTATTTCCAACTACCTCCTAGTCCCAGCCTCCAAACCAAACTCTCCGATATATCCCAAAGGTGGAGCTGACATTGGACCCTGCCATATCCTATGTCAACCCCATCGTATCGTCAAATACTAGAGGGTATGTGCTGCACGTGACAACGCCAAAAAACAGTGTCAACACCCAGACTTTGATCTCGTGAGATATATTTGTAATCTTCAGCATTTTATGGCAAATGGCCTCTGGATCTCTGATGTGCTCATAATTTTCCCTGATTATATGACTGTTGAGAGCTAAAATCACTTGTTTAGATCATCTAATCACACAATTAAGGTTATTATTATTATTATTAAACAAAAAATATTTTTCTTTGGTGTTCAGAAATTGCTATAGGAAGACACATGGGGCAATCAAATGTTTGAGAAACAGGACAGAAGAACATTAATGCAAGTAAATAGAAGGAATCATTGCTTCTTTTTCTAGATTGATGGTTAAACTTAAGCAAATTGTAGAAATTTAGCATTCAGCTCGGATGATCACTGCTTTTTCTTTTTCCTTAATTTGATGTCTCAAGAATTACCCATTTGTTTGTCCTTCACAATATTAGTATTATTATTATGTATTAAAAATTAAAAAAGGAGAGAAAACAAACAAATTACTGTGATTGAGCAAAATCAGACAATATTAATGCCCTTGTTGGGAGACTCATCCACCATAACTAAGCAACGTGGGTCGGATCCGGATTAGTCAGGAGATACCGGATGGGATAAAAAAAAATGGGGTGTATATAGAATTTAAGAAAGTTGCTAGATTGCATCATGGCATGCAGAGATGATGAGGTTTCCGCATTTCAACGTGGTCGCTTAACATTGGCAACCGCAACATAACACATAACATCAGGCCTCTTCTTATTGGCCATGTCCTATCTATATCTCTTATATGCATAATAATATATCAATGCAATAATCTTGAATCTTCCTGTTAAATTCTTTCCAAGGCAACCGAAAATGACCAAAAGAGCTTACGGGTTATGGCTAATAAAAGCCAAAGAAACAAGAAAAAAAAATCAAAAGATGAGCCCTAGAGACAAAATTGTGCCTTAAATTCTTTTCCTAGTTGATAGCTTTCATGCACACAATGGACTTCCAATAGATAACATTGAGATATGGTGAATGTCGTCAGTTAATTTGGGGCTTATTGCTCAAAAAGGCCCCTGAACTTACACAAAATGGTCAAATAAGCCCCTAAACTCCAATTGCAGCCAAATAAGCTCCTGAACTCTTTAAAAAGGTCAAATTAGCCCTTTCGTCTAAACTTCCGTTTATTTTGGCCACGTCATCAGCCACGTCATCTTTTTTGGAAAAAAAAATTAAATTTTCAGAGAAAAAAAGAATTAAATTTAAACCCCACCCCCTGACCCTAGACTTTTCAAACCTACTGTTCATCTTTTTATTTTTTAATGGTTACTGTTCTTCATCTTGACTTCGGTAAATATTCTTGTAAACTCTGTTATGCACTTTGAATTAAAAATAAGCAATATTTGAACCAATTTCATCAACAATTCCCATTAAACTTTAGGTACATATTCATGTACAAGTATAGTTTTTGTACAAATACCTGAACCAAAATATGTGTTTTAACTTTGAACCAAAATAACGGCTGCACAAAAATATAGACTGTGTGCCAAAAGAATGCCTGCACAAAAGTAACAACTCCAAAGTTTGCAAAAGAAGGTGCAAATGACACCAGCAACAATTGGCTAAACATCACGCATAAGTACTTGCCAATATACCAGAATCCTAAACTAAATACTACCCTAAACCTTTTCTACTCCTAAACCCTGCAGGTTTTAACATCATTTCTGCCTTTTGCTAATTGAAGCATCATCTTTTCCTTTCCTCTTCCCTACCTTTGAAACCATGGTCACTTCAGATTGTGCTTCTGATGTTGCTGGCCTTGCTTTCAATATTGGTTTTCCACTTCTATTAACAGGGTTGGGGTCAAATGAGGACTGCACGATACACAATACATAAGTTATAAAAATTTGACAATAATTTTCATTAAAGACATAAGTAATATGATAAAATTAACACTGAAACTTACATAAAAGGTGGACTTCCCAGTTTCCAGATTTGTGTAGAGGCCAATTCCTTTGATGGAAGGTTTCCTGAACCTCACTGGTCTTGAATGAGATTCACCAGCCTGGGATGCCACAGTTTTGCTTTTGTCCTTGCATAGAAAACCTACAACCCGTCGAAACCCCAAATCTGGAAAATAGCAATTAGTTTTAACCAAGCCTAAATCGCAATTAGTTTTAACCATCGTCATTAACAAACACTAAATACTATTATTTTAATCATTAATCAAACCCTAAACCGGGATTAAACCTTATCCCCAAAATTTAAAAACAGATAATTTATAAAAACAAAGTAAATCTCTCACCTTTTCGGCTTTTCCGAATCGTCAAAGAGGCCTTAAATCCTTCAGTTTTTTTAGCAAAATCTCAAAGGTATCTCTACTTCTAAGCTAAGTTTTTTTCTTTTTCAAAGCCTAACTTTAAGAAATTTTATCGACCAAATATAAAAAAGGCTTCCGTTTTTTCTTTTATTTTTCCTTTTTATTTTTAACTTAATTACCCCTAATAACCCTAATTTCAGAAAGTAAAATAAATAATATTTCTTTTGGACGAGAATTTTGCCGCCACTCACCGGGCCCACAAAATTTGGCCACGTGGCCACAAGACGGAAGAGTTTATTTTGCCTTTTCAAAGAGTTCAGGGGTTTATTTGGCTGCAATTGGAGTTCAGGAGCTTATTTGGCCGTTTTGTGTAAGTTCAGGGGCCTTTTTGAACAATAAGCCGTTAACTTGGAGATATGATGAATTCCCCCAATTGACTAATTTACTAGTGACTAATTTTTTGGCTTTATCATTAGTGTTTTTGCCCTGAACTTTTGCGTTAAGGACATTTATCACATAAATTTCAAATCGTGACAACTTGTTTCCTGAATTTCGAAATTCAAGAAAATTAACCTCTAAACTTCCAAAATTTAAGATAATTTATTCCTCACAAATGAAACAAATTGTACTCAAAAGTAAAATTATTACTACGATTTTAGTTTAGGTGGCCATAGTTCAAGGGACGGAAAGACTACTAATCACTAATTTTTTCTTTTTGTCAAAAAAACTACTAGTGACTAATGAGTAATGACAATTCCCAATTTTGCATAAAATTTCCATACGTTGAATTTTTTTAATACACTGGTCAACAGAAGTCTTTTCAATTTAGTCTTTCACTTAATTTCCTTCCTCAACCCTCCCTTGAGAAGAAAAGAAAAAACCCTTAAATAAAACTAGAGCTGGCAATTGGGTGGGCTCAGGCTGGTTCGGGTTCAGGCTTTTTTGGGTTCGGGTATTTTCGGGCTCGGGTTATGTCGGGTTCGGTCTTGACTCGGGTTCGGGTTCGGACTCGAGTTTGATTTTGATTCGATATTCAGAGTCCGATCTGGGTCCAGCTCATCCCGATTCAAGTATAAGCTCTTTTTAAAGATTTTTTTAAATGAAAATAATTGTTTTATCTTTTATATTATAAGTTTATTGATAATATATAATATAATAATATAATATAATATTATTATCAATATATATATATATATAAAGATTGAATAATTGTTAAAAATTATTAACAAATGATTAATAGCGAAAGAACAGTCTCATCCATAGAGACGTTTAGAGAGTTTCGAAAACTCGACCACTCGTTGAAAAATGAAAACCCTTCTTCAGAAAGACTATGGTCACCGACCATTATTAAGTGGCGTGCAACATATATACTATATATTATTTTTAGTGACTATGGAAATTACTTAAAGGCCAAATTGAGGATTAATGTGGTGCCTCCTTTTGACTTTTTTTGGTCTTTTCGCACTTTTCAGTGACTAAAAAGGCCCTCGATGAATTTCCTCCCTTACTTTTCATGCTGCCCTTTTTTGGTAATTTACTATTTTTATATTTATGATTAAGTGTGTTTTAATTACATATTAATTTTGTGTGGATATTAGGATTTACCGGTTCAACTCCTCTGCCGGAATTTCAAAGGATTGGTGCTATAAATGTATCTGTAATAATGGTTGATTCATGGGTAAACTATTGACATTCCAGTTCCGTTTTCCTTTCGTCTTCATTTCTATTTGGGTGGGTTTCTTCTTCCTAACATTTCTCTGAATTGGTTTCACATGGACTCCGTTCTGTTTCCTAAAATTTCCAGCTGGACATTGATAAGATCCTTCCATTTAATTTAGCAGCGCCTTAGGATGTCATAACCTAAAGTGGGGAGCTTTCACTTCTCACCGCAACATTTTGAGGTAAATCTGGATTTATTTGTTGATTATATTATTTAATACTTAAATTCAACATTTCCTTATTCCTCTTTTATTTTACAAAAAGTTTTTTTTTATATTATTTATCATTCGACTTCCTTTTTACTGAGGTTTTCATTAGTTGCTTATATTTAGTATATTTCCACATTTCCAAAAGCACAGTTAGCCAATGCTAAGTACAATCATTTTGTGATGCATTGTGTAAATTACATATGCTCTTGCAAATGTTCTCAACTAATTCAATTTTCCTATGACAACTATACATGCTCCTTGACTACAAAAAATAAGGCCTTCCTTATCCAGAAGCCAAATTCTTCCACCTACCCGAGTACATTAATTTAACAATTGCAATCAAAATTAAAAAATGACCGCAACGTACTATGTTTTTTTAGATAATCAACATACATTTCAAACAATAATTAATATTAGCTTTATTTTGATGAATTATCTAGAGATGGAGGACTAGAATATTGGCTTTATTTTGATGGATTACCTAGAGATGAAGTAGAATTTAGGTAATGCACTTTTAGAATGAAAGAGAGGTCATGTCTTTTGCTTTATATATGCGAATTATTTGTTTGGATGTATGAGTTTCTCCTAACTGATTAACTTGCAGCTAATACAATATCTTTTTACTAATCGACTTAAACAACTACAAAAAATATAGCCCTGATAAGAAGATGACTGCAGCGTAAGCGCAGGCCGCCCTGCTTGTTTAAATTAATTGAATTAAATATAAAATACATATACTTTATTACTAATTTAAATTAATCAATGCTAATCAATTCTAAATTATTGCAAATTAAAACAAATTAAGTATTAAATTAAACAAATAATTAAAATGAAAGTTTTAAATTAAACAAATTAAAAGCTGATAGACCCTTAATTGAACCACTAAAGAATTTTGGGGATTGAACTGAACTAAAATAAGGGACTAGATTGAACAAGGATAGAACTTTCGGTTTAAACCTTTGCTTCTGTTTCATCATTTGCTTCTGTAGACTCTTTATTTGTTTAAAGAAAATTAAAATTTCATGTATTTAATTAATTATACTTTAATTAATTATAAGGTACTTTTTAGTCCTTTGCTTTAAGTTATATATATATATATATAATTATATATTTTAGTAGTTTAACACTTTTTATGTTGATTAATGAATCATTTAATTGTGATGATTATTATATAAATCTAATTATATTCATATATATAATAGTTTTATTTAATATTAAAAGGAAATATATATTTTTTTCTAACCAATAAAATATTTTATTTTATAAATTATTATTAAATTCAAATTATTTCGAGTTCGGGCTCGGGTCGGGATCGGTCTCGGGTCAGGTTCGGGCTCGGGCTGTCTCGGGTTCGGGTATTTTCGGACTCGGGTAATTTCGGGTTCGGGACGTTGATTTTTCTAGTCAACTCGGGTAATTTCGGATTCGGACGGGTTTCGGATTTCGGGTTCATTTTACAGCTCTAAATAAAACTCCTTTTTTTTTTCTTTTCTTTTTTTTTTTTAAATAATAATTATATACTTTGAGACTTGAGTACAGAGGAGGACCGAGGAGTTTACGTTTCACAGACAATAGATTAAATTTCAAACTTCAAAGACAAAAGAAAGAAACAGATTTTGTTACACAAACATGAAGGTCGTACGGCGAGACATCGTTCCCAACGGCCCTGGCAGTGTCAAGGTAACTAAAAAAATCATTTTAACTTTTTTTTTTAATTTTGAGTTTTTTTTTAATGATAAATTGTTGATTGCAGATGATACCTGTCGATTCAGATGATCTCTGGTTTGCTTACAACTTGATAGCCGTTGGAGATAGTGTTATGGCTCGAACTGTCAGGTTTCATTTATTCTTTCCCTCAATTTTTTTAAATAAGTACTTTTTTTTTTTGTTTCCTTTTTCTTTTTTGGAGTAATATATATTTTTTCATTGAAATTTAGCTGCTCTGTGCGGTTAGAGTTAGGGCAACTTAGGGTTTTATAGAAATTATTTTGTGTTTGTGTACAATGAAAAGTTTAAAATTTCTTCTGTTGCTGCTTGTTTTTCCAGTAAATGTTAGTAATATGTTTTTTGGTTTAATGAATTAATAATTATATTCAGTTATTCTCTAGTTGTTAAAAAAAATAAGTTCTTTTTATGTGGCATTTGCCTGTCTAGATTCTCATGCTGGCTCATAACTTCTAATTTGCAATTGTATTGTTGGCTTGTAATAAACCTCACTAGTTTTAGGATTGAGATCAAATCTTATTCCTTTTATGGATATTCTATAATAGGAAAGTTCTAAGGGAGACATCTGGTGGAAGAGATGCAGAGCGAGTCACCCTGAAATTAGAAATCAGAGTTGAGGTACCATTGCTCTGTTTATTGAACTGCCAATACATTTATGGTATGATTTGTTTAAAATGTTGTAGTTAGTAATTTACTTTAAATCCTTTTGAAAGGAATGTTTTTGAACCTGATTTGATGTCATGTTCTTCCTTTAGTCAATAGATTATGACAAAGAAGGGTCTGTCTTGCGTATAAGGGGAAAGAACATCTTGGAGAATGAGCATGTTAAGGTAGATGAAAAATACTTGGGATTTTCACTGATTTATTAAACACTTATGGTTTCTTGCTGTTCAATACATTATTTTCTTGTTGCAGATAGGAGCATTCCATACTCTAGAACTTGAGCTTCAAAGACCCTTTGTGTTGAGAAAGGTAATTATCCTTTTCAGAGTATTACAAACAGTATACTTTTTCTTGTATATTTCCACTTGCTATGGGTGCTATATTCTTGTGATTTAAACATCATATGGTTTTAGGTCTCTCTTAATTCAGTTGGAAAGCTTCTGTTTTGGGGCCTAGCTATGTATCTCAAGTTGTTTACCTTTATTTGTGCTGCTGTGCCTGTAATTTTAGTTTTTCCATACAGTCAGAAAATCATTGATATGAAATAGATCTACCAAGTTGTTTACTTTCTACATGTTTTGGCCTTTTTGATGGAGTGACATGTTATAGAATTTAAAAGGTTTATGACTAGGAGAAAAGGTGTTTCCCTGGCTCCTCTAGAGGTGTGTGTTTGAAAAAAGAATGTTGGGGGATCATCAGGAAAATGTGTAAGAGTATAGCTGACAGAAATAGAAGCACTTATGCTTAAAAGGTTACATAGATTAATTCGTTATGAAGGATGATATCATTGAGCTTCTTAGATTGCTTTTTAGTCTTTCTTGTAGGATGTGTACTTGTAAATATATACTCTTTGTATATTTATATCTTATTTTAATTTCTTCTTTGTGTCTAGAGACTAGGATTTTTGGAGGCCATATCAATGAATTTAACACCGTATTTTGTTGGTCTGTGGGGTTAAGTAGCCTTTTGACATAGCTTTCAAGTAAAGAACAGTTTGTGTGGGTCATCTGATTATGTGGGCACTACACAGTTGGAACTTGGAATAGCGGATGTATATTTAAAGTTTCTGAAGGTATTTCTAGGTTAATGTTAAGAAAAAAAAGAGATGACTTCTGCATCAGACTCTACCCTGCTTAACACCCATTTTGGCCCTTGAACTATCCAAAAGGTGTCAATTTGGCCCTCCAACTTCTATTTGGGACAATTTCACCCTCATACTTTCATTTTTTGGACCAATGCAGCCCTCAGAGCTGACATAACATAACATGACAAATCCAGTGTCTGGTCTGGGTAAGCCACATCAGCATCAAGGGCTACATTGGCTAAAAAAGGAAAAAAAAAAAGAATCGAAGTATGAGGGTGAAATTTTCCGAAATAGAAGTTGGAGAACCAAATTGGAATTGGATGGTTTGAGGGCCAAAATGGTCATAAGCCAGTCTAAAATCCATGAGCAATAGGACTTAGTGGCCTAGGTCTTTGGAATTAGCATCTAGTTCATATGTGGTTCTTGAACCTGAGAGTGTGTTTGTGTTGTTTCTTATTGGTGTTTTTAGAAAAAAGACTTTGCGACAAAATTGCTGTTATATACAATTTTATTATTTAATAGAATGACTAGGGGGTTTATTCTAGCTTTTACTGATCAAATCCCACTGAGATTTCTGATGCAACAATAGAAGCTTCCGAACTTGACTATTGCCCACTCTTATATATAAAGCCCCAATAACATGAAAGGACTATGATGGTTGCAGGATTTTCTATGCTCAATGTTAGTTTGCTATTATTTGAGTTTGAGGGTTTTGGGATGGTTGGGTGAATGCATGCTAAAGGGTATTGAAAAGAAATTTGAAGTTTAGGGCTTTAGGTACTTGGTATTGAAGAGGATTTGCTGAAGTACATCAAGTTCTTAGTGAGCAGACATTACCAAAAATGAGCAAGCAAGGAGGTCAAGGAACATTTGCAATACCAGCTATATGTTGGCTAATACTGACATGGTCTTGTGTTTGAAAAGTGAAAAGCTTCTTGGAATCCATTGTTAAAAACTAATTAGAACAACATAAAATATTTTAATCATCTAGTTTACTTAAGTTAAAACTATGCGTTATGTTGATATAGAAAGCCAGAAAATGTGGAATGTGCCATACCTTATGATAAATAACAGTGAGAAATCTGACAAATTTCTAGCCTATCCAGAGTCCAGCTTTAGATACTGGCTACACTTCTAGGTTAGATTAATCATAGCTGTTTTTCTCTTTTATTGCTTTCTGAAACATCCTTCCATTTTTGGTATTAATGGACCTGACGCATAATGATTATTTGGAACTTTCTTAACCAGACATTGACTGGTTACTTTTTTTTTTTTTCCCTTCTCTCTCTCTCTCTCTCTCTCTCTCTCCCTCTCTACCATATTAGTTGATACTCTCATTGACTTGTGGATTATTTATTTATACCTCTTTTAGGATATTTGGGACTCATTGGCATTAGACACACTCCAACAGGCCTCTGGTATGTAGTCTGATTTTTGAATTGCCTGTATTACTGCACAATGAGTTGCCTACAAAAATGCTCATGATCTAATGCTATGCTATGAACACTTAATATTGTTATTTGGTAATTAAGGTTGATATTTAAAATTTTAAAGTTTAACATACTCTAATGGTTCTCTGTGGCCTTCATTTTCTACTGTTCTATCTCTTCCTCTTTATTTCTCTCTTTTGCTCTAAATTTTTCTCATCAATGCCACATTCGTTTTATTTTTTGTTGAAATTATTAAACATAGATTTTTGGTGTACTTGCACTAAATATAATAGACTTTTTTTTTTGGACATATTTGGCGTCCAATGACAAGAGTAAGGGTATGTTTGCTGGATGTCTTATATCGGCAGCTACTGTCATTGCTCAAGCCTTTCTTGATTTTGCCTTAAATTAACTTGAATTTGTGTGCATGGGTCTCTGATGCTTATTCCATGGATGCTGTTTATACTTGAGCATTCTGGTGCTTATGTAATGGTAGTAAAAAGGTGACAAATTTGGTATTTAGACAACAAAAAATTTATTTGAAAGCTAGCCTTCTTTTGTCTGCTTGTCTATTTCTCAATCTGTCTCCCTCTCTTCTAAACATCAATTGAAGTTTTGATTTCTCTTTGTTGTTTTGTGTCTTCTCTTTTTCCTGTATTTGTCCTGATGCTTCTTCATTTTTCTCTGTAATAGTTCTTCTGTGTCTTGAGTAATGCTAATTCCATTACATCATATTTGCATTTGAAATATTTTTTTCAGAAGTATAACTTTGAAACACATGCTCTTTAACTTGCATATTTCAGATCCTGGTGCAAGTGCTGATCTGGCTGTGGTATTAATGCAAGAAGGGTTGGCAAATATATTGCTTATTGGTAAAAGGTATTTTCTACTAAATTAAAGTTTGAATATTAGTAACTCTGTTTCAGGTGCTTGGTAAAGTGATCGCTGTCAATACATACTGGAACTCAACCTTTAGTTTTTGTCTGTAGATGACATGCGTAGAGTCTATGATGTATGTTCAGAAAATCATTAGAGAAGATGTCTAACATCTGTTGGAGGCTCTGTCCTCTGTGGTATCTTAGTTAGTTTAGTTGATAAGGATGCAATTAGTATCCATAAGCAAGTGAAATTTTGTAGGCTGCAAGGTGGGAGAAGTTAAAATATCATTTAATCAGATGTGATACGACTTGTTTAGTTAATGCTTGACTTGCTCAGAAAATAATAAATCATAAGACACCCATTAGATTGACCTCTGTAAAGGATAATTCCAATAAGCATAGACTCAGTGTATTGTTATGGGCCAATACCAAAGAAAACATATAGATTTGAATGGGCTGCTTTAAATGGGTGTCAGTGCGATAATGAAATTTTCTGTGCTGGAGTTAATTATCTTATGTTTCAGATAGTTTTGAACTTTGATATAGCATTTATACGAAGCATTATCTCTTAAAATATGTTTTTAAATGCATATAAAATAATGTAACCAAAGCAACAATAATAACTGAAGGATGAAGTATTAAAAACTCTTAAGTTCAAGTGGAATCAAGAGTGACGAACTAGCTGATTCTAAGACACTTTCACCAGTTCAATGAAAGAAAAAGAGACAGTCACCACTAACCACTATCACAACCACCAAAATATGAAAAGAAACAAAAACAAATGGCTTTTAATTGTGAATGGAGAAAATCATTGTTGAGAGAGCTTTACCCCCATAGTGGGCTGACTCGGCTCGAACAGCTTTTCCTCCACACTGAACCATCCATTTTAAATGTAATTCAATATGCTGTTACATAAAGTCTCCCTGACTCAATCTTGTCTACTACATGCATATTTTGACTGCCAAATGTTAATTTGTTAAGTATGTCATATGTCCAAGATGTTTAATATTACCATTGCATGTATAACAGTGTGACAAGTACTCGTTCACGGATTGAAACTTCAATTCCTCGCAAGCATGGACCTGCCATTGCTGGTTATGAGTCTGTATGTAATCTTCTAGTATTATTATTTTAGATTTGGATTTTTTGTCTGATTTAGAATTCATTTACCTGTGAATCCTGAAAGAGTTTAGTGAGGATTGGTTTTGGTCTCAGATTGTTTATTTATGTAGTTGTTCATTTCTTGTTTAACATTCTACAGGCTTTGAAAAAGTTCTTTGAGAATGTTCTACAGGTTAGTTATTTTTGGGGCTCTACTATCACTGCTTTGTTAGATATTTAGTGAGTTTATGCTGCTCTTAATTGGTTCCTGTGCATTGTTATAGGCTTTCCTGAAACATATTGATTTCAATGTTGTTCGTTGTGCTGTTATTGCAAGTCCTGGGTTCACAAAGGTCTGTGATAAAATTAAAACCTTGTACCTTTGTTTTGGCTTTGAATGGTTACTTTCTAGGATTATTTTAATTTTCCTCAGACAGAAACTCACCTAAAGATAAGTTGATCGCATTTATGATTATGCACTATATGCATTATACATGTGGCTTTATTATTACTATCATTTCTTTGATCTGTTTCAGGACCAGTTTCATCGTCATTTAATGTTGGAGGCAGAAAGAAGACAGCTAAGACCAATTATTGAGAACAAGTCGCGGATAATTCTTGTGCACACAACTTCTGGGTACAAGTATGTTTTCTTCCTGGTTTGTGTTTTTACTCTGTTAATTGGATTTACAATGTAAATTTGCCTCTCATCTTAAAAACCATGTATCTAGGGGCTCCATGTTGATACAGACTGTACCAAAGTTTAGGATTCAGGACAATATCATGTAGTAACATTTTTAGAATGCATTGTCTTCTTCGCTTTTGCACCTGCTTACGTTCAATAGAATAACTTTTCTGAAAAGCTTGCTATTGAGAGTTCACTAGTCTATGCATTAAATACATTAGAGAACATTGTTCATCTCATTTGTGATCTTTAACTATGGATATTCTGAAATGCTTTGATCTGGTAACAAGACTCCAAAGTTCATCTGACTTCGCATCTTATCTATACTCCTGTGTAAATTGGATGCACAGATTATTTCTTTATTTTGATGCTACTTCATTGTATCTATTATATGTTTCCTTGCGTGACATGATAATAAATTTTGACTGCAGGCATAGTTTGAGAGAAGTGCTCGAAGCCCCAAATGTTATGAACATGATAAAAGACACCAAAGCAGCCCAAGAGGTATTATAGGAAGCATACTTGGCTAAAAATCTGATTGCTACTTCTTTACATCTTTTGTTTGACAGGAGTTTTTTATTGTTCACTTTCCCAATTTTATCAGGTCCGAGCTCTCGAGGATTTCTTCAGCATGCTTTCAAATGTCAGGTTCTAACATAGTCCCAGCTATTTTTTGGTTATGTGCTGTGATTGGTATGATTTGGTGATACTGTGATTTATGTTAATTTGTATTATTGGGCTTTAAAAGAATGGAAGTCAAAATGGGGTTAATGGGGAGTGAAGGTTTCATGAACCAGAGCAATGGCGACTAGAATGACTTTTTGATGATTTTTTAATTTGTTGTTTTATCCTTTTAATGGTATTTATGCAGCTTCTAGTTAATCTGGTTGCCGGAAATCCAATAGGTAATGGCAAAAAATAAGAATATTGTAACCGACTATTACGAGTTATTAAATTATTAAGCTTTAAAATGTTACAAGTGAAAGGTTAAGATATTGGGGGAAGCTGCAGCAAGAATGAGCCACAATTGGCTATTTCGGTATGTGGGGAATTATTACCAAAAACATGGCTTCTCTATCTTGCAAACTCACAAATATCTCCCACATCTATTATTCGAGGAAGAGGATGGGGAAATTTGAATGTGATGACCAGATAAAACCTGGCTGTTTGCTTCTCTCAAAGCTTGGTTATCTTCCTTTTGTCTATGTTCTTGTGCTGAAATTAGTTTTGTTATATTATGAAGGATTCAGCTCGCGCATGCTATGGACCAAAACATGTTGAGATTGCCCATGAAAGAATGGCTGTTCAAACTCTTCTTATAACAGACGATCTCTTCAGGTTGGTATAATATAATCAGCTCAACATCTTAGTAGCATAGACCATTGACTGTTTGTTGTGGTGGATGTTTCTCCATTTGACGCCTCGGAAGGTGTATTTCTTATATCCTTTTATTAACTTGGCATTCAGGAATTCTGATATAGCTACAAGGCAAAAGTATGTCAACTTGGTCAACTCGGTTAAGAATTCAGGGGGCACTGCTCACATTTTTTCATCTATGCATGTGTCGGGGGAACGTAAGCACAATAATTTTTTGCTGCTTTGGGTCTTGAAGTTTTTATTATTCAGAAGTCACTCACTTTTGTGTCCTATAAACAGAACTGGCACAACTGACTGGTATTGCAGCAATCCTTCGGTTCCCTCTCCCCGATCTGGAAGACATCGAAATGTAAGGGACCATTTTGTGCATATTCAAATGGCAATCAAGATTTTGGTATATTATACTTTACCAGTTCAATCCCATGGGTACCTGAAGTGAAAGGATTGGTTTCAGGGGTGAAAGTACTTCATAAAGAGCAATATTTGTGTGGTGCCAAAAAAAAAAAAAAAAAGAAGAAGAAAGAAAGAGCAATATTTGTGTTAATATCATTTCTCCTCAAGTTGCTGTCATGTAGCATGTATTATCAGTATTAATACTGTGTCATATATTTGACAATGTTACTCTTAAAGTATGGCATTATTCATTTCCTTAAACAAGTGAAACAATTTTTTTAATAAATTTTCTCCATGTTCTTTTTTGAAAATTTTCTGCCCCTTTAATTGGACTGAGAATTCCAAGCTAAAGTGAATCTAATCTTGACTTGTGCTTGGAATCCTTGCGCATGGATCATGCTAATCTTCTCTTTTATCCAATGTCCCCAAAGGGTCTACTAACTAATCCTTGTTCTGATTTTATCCAATGCCCCAAAAGGGTCAACCAAATTAAATGAGAACGGTAGGTTCATTATTTATCAGTAAAAAATAGTTAAAAAATAGTCCCATGTCTTGTTGAACTCTATGATGCCCAGATTCTGTTCACTGAATAAAAACAACGTCGTTTAATAGCGTATATAATATAGTCAAAGAAGTTCAGAATTTAGATAGGCCGTTACGAAGCCAAAACCTGAAAAGCGGCCAAGTTTAGTTGTTTTTGTTCCCCAAAGGCAACAATGGCTTCTATGTTGGAAACTGAAAGTTCAACGGGAAGCATATACATACCAGACGACTGGTCGGCGGCTGCAAACTCCATAGCCTATGTTTCAGTCACTTCGCCACCTCCACTTGCTATCATCTGTGGCGCCAAAAACTCTGGCAAAACCACTTTCTCCCGTCACCTCCTTAATGTTCTTCTTCAAAGGTAATTTCTTTGTTGTTTTACTTCATTTAGAGTTAGACAATCTTTTGCCTTTTTTAAAAAGAAAATAAAAATTTCTTCAAATGGGTTTTCGTTTAATTCTTTAAATTTGCTCTGATATTCGTTGAAATGGATTTTCTTGGGTACAGCTCTTTTGCTGTATGGTTAATGGGTCTGCCCCAGATTTTATATCTTATTGTTTGTATTATTATTTTAGCTTCTTGATTGACGACCATGTTTTATTTATTTACTACTTACTTCAGCAGTTTTAAACTTGTTATGGAGGAAATTGTCTTCTTTTAATTTTTTGGAAAAGCAAAAGTGGTGTTTTTGAGCACTTGCCTGTGAAATTAGACACTAGTAAATGTCCTTTTTTTTTTTAAATATATTGCATAGTTTGTTACCATGAGAATCAGTAACTTCATTATCATGATATGGTTGTTAGCAGGTACCCTAAAGTAGCTTATTTGGACACAGATGTTGGGCAGCCAGAGTTCACCACTCCAGGTTTCCTGTCCCTTACAGTTGTTGACACACTGACCCCAGGTATTTTGGCTTTCCCAACATCTTATATATCTTTTCATCATTTGTTCAAAGTTTCTTCTTTGGGTTAATGAACTTGGTTGTGTCAACTGATTTAGGGGTTTCTTATAATTTTCTCTGTCCAAACAGATTTGGCAATTCCATGCTTGAAGACACCTGATAGGTACCTTTGACTGTATTCTGCTAGTTTCATTTTTGTTGTGTTGAGTATTTCAAAATTTGAAATAGAAAGCTAGTTGTTACAGTTTCGAGTGGGCTTTGAAAATGATCAGTTTGAATCTCTTTTAGGTGTCTTTTCTTTGGTGATGTTTCTTCCAAAAGGGACCCATCCACATACTTGAAATATATATTCACCTTATGCGATTACTATCGAAAAGAGTACTGCATGTTTGATAAGAGTGAAAGCCCCGGTGGGACTGAATTGCCCCTTGTTGTCAATACACCTGGTTGGGTGAAAGGTTATACCTGCATGGAATTGATTCATACTCGAATGGCATCTTCCTTATATCTATTTTTTTTTTCAATATAACGTAATTTACTACCAACTACAAGTCACTATTTTGATATTATTTATTCGTCAGGTATTGGTTACGAGATATTGGTGGATATGCTGAAATATATTTCTCCTACTCATGTGGTTAAGATAAACATATCTGCTGAGAGTAAGAATCTGCCTAGGGGGGCATTTTGGCTGGATGGTGATTATGATGGGATGGTTAATATTATGGAGATCAAATCAGCTCGCCAGGACTCCTTTAACAGATCGTAAGTTAGCTGCCACCTTTCAAATCATGAATTCCAGTAAGTTAAATATTTAATTTGCACTCTTCAATGTAGAATTATCAAGCAATGTGATTTAGTTGACTGATTTTTAGGTGATGGTTTCACATGGTTTAGCTGTTCCCTGATTTTAAGGGCGATTAAATAATTTTACCATCTTACTAACTCTTCGTCTACCCATTTCAATTTGGTGCAAGTTGCTACACTTGTGCGGGATTGAGATGTAAATTGTAATGGTGTCGCCCAATTTAAGTGCTAAATTACTTTATTTTGAATTTGGTGGCATTTGCTATTATATTTTTATGCTTTTGAGTTAAGCTAGAAAACTTCTTTAGAAACCAAATCTGAAACAAAACTTTTTATGCTCATTGATGGTGAATATTCTTATAGATTGAAGGTTTGTCTCTTCTGTTATGTTACTTTAACAAGATGTGCATATTTTCCAGAAAACCATGAATACTTGTTGTGAGATTTGGACTTGCTACCTTATTCTTACCTTAATTTCCCTTTTGTAGAGTGCTAGTGCAGAAGGATGCTCGGCTTCTGCGGGATTTGCGGATAATGGCTTATTTCAGGCAGTGCTTTCCTAGTTACCAGCCTATTACTACAATTAAAGAACTTGCATATGCGCTGGCATCTCATTCTCCTTATGAAGTTCCATTATCAAGTATCAAAATTAGACATCTTCATTTCCAGGTTAGATAGCATCAAAGTAATTTCCTTTTTCTCTTTTTTGAGCATGAACACTTCAAGCCTTTTCTTACAATGCAGGGCCAGTTATACTGGTTATATTATTGCCTGACCTTGTTTGACACAATAGCTCACAATATAATTTTGTTCATTCCTTTACCCCGAAAAATGCTTTGGTGCCATTATCTATTATTTCTTTGCATTACACAATGTAAAGAAGGAAGAACTTAGTGATGACTGCATAGTAAATTTAAACCTTTTGTATCATCTTTTTTTATTTTATTTAAAAAAACTACAACTCTTCTATACTAGTAGATTCCTTGTATAATGGTTTTTATCTTTTATTCTAGGTCCCAAGCACTGAAACTTTCTACAGTTTGAATGCAACCATTGTTGGTTTGGCTGTCAGTTCAGAGGAGTCTGAAGGCTTCCCCTGGTGTGTTGGTCTTGGTAGGTCAGGATTACACTGCCTCAGTTGATTTGCTTGACATTAACTTTATTTATGGTATTGACTTGCATAGTTCTATCGTCCTTCAAGTTTCCATTCATTTTATTGGTTGAAGCCGAGAAGGCTTTATGACTACTCATCTATGGTTATAAGTAGATAGTGTATATATATATTCATTCTCTCATTAGCAACAAGCCTGCAACCTATTTTTCGCGGTTTTGTGGCACATACTGATAAAATTGTTGAGCAATTGGAAGTAAGTAATAAAAATCCCCTGAAAAATGAAGCACTATTGCAAATCACTATCTTTAAATTAACAAAGAGAAGCATTCTTTCAATGGTAGATAGTCTGATAGCTGAGGTCAATAAGATCCTTGTGGAACTTACCCAGGTTAAACATAAGCATGAATTTTTCCAGGGGTTCCCTCCACTCCCATCAGAGGGACGTAACAGTATGGAAATATCTATGATTATTTCTCTCTCTTTTTTTTTCCCCTTACCTGATGCCTTTATGATCCAGGGATTGTGAGAGGAATTGACACATTCAAAGGTTTACTGTATCTGATCACTTCTGTTCCACAGAGCATCCTAGAGAAGGTCGATCTTTTGCTGCAGGGGTTCATCCAAATTCCGACTTGCTTGTTGCAGGTAACTTGAGCCTTAAACCAGTAACATTTGAAAGGCCAGATTATATTTGTTGTTCCTTCTCTTTGCAGCCCCACTGAATTAAATGGTGTCTTGGCAGTGCCCTGCCTGTCATTGCAATTCTTTACATCAAGTCATCTTGACTCATCCACGCTCAAAATCACGCTAACATTTCAAGTTTTACTAATTTTATTTGTACATCCATTTGCATCCCTGCTGTTGTCTTCAAAATATTAAGCTATTATGTTGTTTTTCATTTCTTGGCTTACTTGATATGTTTTTCCAATGTTGTGTATCGATTTCATTGATAAAACTTGTATGTTAAAAGTGCGAATTAGCATTATTTATTTTTAAATATTACTAGTTAGGTTCTTATCTTGATGATTGCTTATTTATTTACTTGTAATTCTACAGGTCAAGGGATGCAGATCACCATATTTATCTTCAAATGTTTTGCCTACAAGCTAAGTTGATAGGTTTTACAGACTAACCAGGAGAATCATTTTTTAAGTGCTGAAACTAGTTAACCCAAGTTTGGTTATATCACCAATGTTGTCATAGGGAAGTTTGGCTACGTTCATGACGTTAGGTGTCATCTATATGTGGATTTGAAGTAAATAGGAAACTTCCTCCCATAGTTTTTATACTGTCGGGAAATTTATCAATTTATAGCAAAGAATATTTAATGAATGGTTTTAGGCTCTTATTACTGAAGCCAAATTATCATGCAAAGCTGGTTTATGGATTTTGCTTCTCTTGTGGATGGTTATTATTACCATATATATATAATGGTTATTATTATCACCAATAATGGAGTTCTTAAATACCCTTCTCCCCAAAAAAATAAGAGAAAAAACCTTAAGTAAATACAAAAGAGTTTATTGACATAAAAAACAACTTTCCATTACTTAAGAACTATAAGAGCTTAATCAGGCATTTGTAGCAATTCTATCCATTATCCTTGAAACTACATCCTTTGCCTCCTTCAGCAGGCTGATACTCCTTTTAAGCTTCTCACGCTTAGCAGCAACAACAGGTGATTCATCCAGCAGCCGCTCTATACCGCCTCCATTCGGTCCCATCAGCTCATAAACAATTTCCTTCTCCAATTCTTTGTTCACAAGGTTCTGTACACTGAACACCAAATGCAAAGCCATTGAATCGACCAATCTTCTTAATACAACTTTCCAGTATGTTACCATCCTCATTTTCATGTCATACGCCTGGTTGATTACATGACGATATGGCCTTAGATGCGCAACCTCAACCTCCCCAAAATAGTTCAGATTCACTTTTTCAGGGTTTTGTCCTTAGAACACCTCATTAATGAAATTTTCCTGTAGATTCATCAGTGTTGTCCAATCAGACATGTATTCTGGTACACAAGTATAATCAGTAAGCTTCTCCATCTCCACAATTTTCAGAACCCAACTGAATGATTGTTCTTTCATCTTGGCAATCAGATTATGAGCAGCTCTTCTTGTGGATGACTGAAGCTGTGGATAGTTATCTGAACTTTTCATCAACACATTGACAACAATTTCTTCCAAATAATCCCATACTTCTCCCATGAACTCAGCTGGCATATGAGCTATACCCTTCACTCTCCTCTGCAAAATAGTAAGGAATGCAGTTCTGGGAAGAAAATTTGGCAATCCAATCCCCTTGGCTTCCTCCAATTCTCTTATTTCCTCCATTAAAAAGTTACTTGTTGAGTAATTCTGAGAGCTTTTCTGAAGTTCATCATTGAAGTTATTCAGCTTTTCAGCTAATCTTGCAGTGCAATGCATGATTATGTCATCTGGGTATTCATCAAACTCACCCCTAAGAAGAATTTTCCTCAGAGACTCCTTGGCTGCACCCATAATCTGCATGAAAGCTGTCAATGCCTCTGCAGTAGAGGACAAGGCTCTTGGCAACTTATTGAGTTCGGTGACATTGTGATTCAACTTGTCACTGATCTTTCTTACTGTCTCTGGCAAGCACCTGGCTATAATTGTAGCCTGAATATGCACAAGTTTCTGTGCCAAAACAGGAATTCCAACAATGGACTTGTCAATTTGAGATAAAAGGGGATGATTTTCAAAAAGTCTAGCTTCTTCCAAGCGAGCTTCGTCATAAGACTCATCGCCAATTCGATTCCTGACGCAGATGTAGCCAAGACCAATGTTGACGTCATCTGCAGTAACTTTCTCAAGCAGTCCTTCTGGTGCCTTATCTGACTTGGTGACGACTGCCAGGGTTCGGTCTCCGGTCTTGTCTACCTGTCTAGACATTCTGATTGATTCACATGTTGAAAAATCAACTGAGGCAGATAGAACATTGAGGATAATGCTTTCCTCAGGCTTTATGTACTCCACAATTATGTCCCTTATCTGCTCATATATGTTCTCCGGCTGCCCATGAACCGGAACTCGAGTGATTCCAGGCAAATCCACCATGGTCAAGTCAGGAACGCCATTCTTTTTGACAATTAATGTCAAAGGGTTGTTTGAGATTCCTTTCCCCTGGCCTGCAATCTCATCAGTTGCAAGAACAATTGCATTGGCAATATGATCTTCATCTGTTTGAACAATTTTCCCATTGAACTCCAAGTAAAACTCAGGATCTGAATCACTAGGATGATTTTGCAGCCTCATTACGAGTGGCACCCTGGTGCAAATGCCCTGTCCCCTGGGGAGGTTGATGCCAGCAAGTGACTCAAGGACACTTGATTTTCCGGATGATTGGTCCCCAACAACGACAATAGTAGGGAGTTGAATCCCTTCCTTCATCACCATCAGATTCCTCAGCCTGTCAACAACATCCAACAAAGGACGAATTCTATCATTGTATGATATCACAATGGGTGCCTTAACAGTTTGTTCCTGATCAGCAGATGGTACCATTGCAAGTGAGTCTTGGTCATTGTCTGCCACAATTTGAACCTTATTGTTGTCTTTGCTCTTGGACGAAGAACCCCTTTTCGGACCCATTTCCTTGGAGTCTATCAACAGATTGGAGAATTAGTTAGAGATATCTTCCAATGAAAACATAGAAGAAAAGTGATTGGTTTGGTTTCAATGTTCTGCAAAAAACTGTGATGAGTTTATAGAGATATAGTAAGCACATTATATTTCTACATTGAAAAGGAGGAAATGGATGAACATGTTTCTATGACTTTTGGTTGTTCAAAACTGATGAAACCGATGAAAAGGTATGGAGTAGAATTCAAAGAAGCAAAAACATTAACTAAAACTTATAATTATTCAAATCCACTTATCTCAAAAACAGAGAAATATTAAGTGGAGGGGAAATGGAATGGTTGCTTTTAAGAAATTATTATTATTAAGTGGCCTTTGCATTTTTTGTGAGACTGTGCATGCATATGATTGCATGATTTGTTTTGGCTCCGTATTTCAAAGCTGTACATTCTTAACTTTGATTCACTGCTCCTATCTATACCATTATTATGGGTTTTTAATTCTGGTAAGTGTTTAAAAAAAATTATAAGAAGCATATAATATTGGTGATGAGTATAGTACTACTATTTTTTTTGGTCAAAAATAAGTATAGTACTATTGACTTTCTCTAAAAATATTCTCTGAAATTTTTTTTATATAGACCACTGAGAAAAAAAAGAACCTTAACTAGCTAATAAAAGATACTAATTGGCCAAAAAAAACTAGCTAATAAGATACACACTTTGAGTCTTGAGATGATTTGATTTGGTTTGATTTTATTTTCCAAATTATCTAAGATTGTTGATTACCTTAATCAATGAAATTAATATTTTGAGAAGCAATGTGAAAAAATGATTGAGAGCTTGTTTAGGATTGGGTTTGGGTAAAAAAAAAAAAAAAATCTACTTTTCAGTTTTCACCTTAAACATAATTTCAAATAACTTTTGTTTTACTCAAAGAAAACCAATATTCTTGAGCTTGAGCTTGTAATTAATGGTTGCAATTTTAGGCTTTGTTATTAGCCCCCTGGCAAAGGCCAATAAGCCATCTTTCTACTATATGAGTGCCCAAAATTAATTACGAATTACGATACTTCTTACAAGCTTGTACCTAGCTACTAGTATTTAATATTGTTGAATAGTAAAACTAAAGTGTTTGCTTTTATGATTTACCAAGCTTTCTTATTATTAGAACCAATCTCTTTCATCATTTAGAGGGCATATATTACCTTTTTCTTTTTAACCCATTGTAGCTTTGCTTTTGCCTTGCTTGTTTCTTGTGGTTTGGTATATAGGCTGTTCCCTCCCTTTATTCTATCTTGCTTAATTTGCTGCTTTATTCAATTCTGCCCCACATACCCCAAGGTTTAATATAATGGATTATTAGTATAGAATTATGCTTACATGATTAATTGTTAAATGTACTTAGATTCAAACAAAACACTATGAATTTACTGTTACTTGAGTGATTAAGACAGCCTAAATCGATACTTCAAAGCTTTATTGAATTTGCCATCGCTTTAGTAAAAGCATGTTGCTTTAACCAAACTAGCCAACTCCCAAACTATATGACCAAACTCACTATCAAAATTTTGTTCTGAAACTTACAAGTTTTCTTGTCTGAGTTATCCTTTCACTCAGCCACAAGCACACCACAAAATATTTGTCTCTCACATTTTGTTGTTTCAAAAAATGAGTGGATGTGATCGAGATGTTGATTCAAGGAGCATTGGACTCGACGGTATAGTCATCGATGATGATCATGAAGATTCTCAACCACCACACAAAATTCTTCCTACAGTGAAGCAAGAAAAAGTAGCTGCAGCCCAAGTTCAAGCAGCTCCCATTATTTCATCATACAATGAAAAAATCCGACCCTTGCTTGATGCCATTGACAGGCTCAGGCTCCTTATGGTAATGAAGGAAGGCATTCAACTCCCAACAATTGTTGTGGTTGGAGACCAATCATCTGGCAAGTCAAGTGTTCTTGAATCCTTGGCTGGTGTAAATCTTCCTCGTAGCCAGGGCATTTGCACTCGGGTACCCCTCATAATCAGGTTGCAAAACCATGCAAGTTCAAGCCCATCAGAGCTTTACTTGGAATACAATGGCAAAGTAGTTCCAGTCGACGAACCCCACATTGCAACGGCCATCAATCTTGCCACTGATGAGGTTGCAGGCCATGGTAAGGGCATATCCAACACCCCACTTACTTTAGTGGTGAAAAAATATGGTGTTCCTGATCTTACCATGGTGGATCTTCCTGGAATTACTCGAGTTCCTGTTCATGGTCAGCCTGAGAATATCTATGAGCAGATCAGAGATATCATCATGCAATATATAACACCAAAGGAAAGCATTATCCTCAATGTTTTGTCTGCCACTGTTGATTTTTCCACCTGTGAATCCATTAGGATGTCACAGATGGTGGACAAAACAGGGGAGAGAACTCTTGCCGTGGTTACCAAGGCAGACAGGGCCCCTGAAGAGCTGCTTGAGAAGGTTACTGCTGATGATGTTAACATAGGACTTGGTTATGTCTGTGTTAGGAATCGTGTTGGCGATGAGTCCTATGAAGAGGCAAGGAAGGAAGAGGCTGCACTGTTTGAAACTCATCCTCAGCTATCAAGAATAGATAAATCAATTGTGGGCATTCCAGTGTTGGCTCAAAAACTTGTCCAGATTCAGGCAAATATCATTGCTAGGTGCTTACCAGTGATTGTGAAAAACATTAGTGAAAAGCTGAATGCAAATGTTGCAGAGCTGGAAAAAATGCCCAAGGCCTTGACTTCAGTTGCTGATGCCATGACAGCTTTTATGAGGATCATTGGAGCAGCTAAAGAATCCCTCAGGAGTCTTCTTTGGAGAGGGGGGTTTGATGAAGTCCCTGATGATAGTGCCAAGCATGGTACTGCTCGTTTAGTCGAAATGTTCAACCAGTTCTCTCATAAGCTTCGCAACTGTGAGGAAAGTGATCCAACAACAGACTTCTTAATAGAAGAGATCAAGGTTTTGGAAGACGCCAAAGGAATTGAGCTACCAAATTTCCTTCCTCGCGAAGCATTCGTTCGAATCCTGCATAGAAAAGTTGAGAAAATATCAGGTATGCCTGTTGAATTTGCAGAAAAAATTTGGGACTACATAGAAGGGGTGGTAATGGATGTTTTGATGCGCCATTCTGAAATGTATTACCAGCTTAAGGTGTCCATAAAAAGAGCTGCTCACAATCTTGTTCAAACGATGAGGGAACAATCAATCATTCGAGTGAAAGAGATTGTACAGATGGAGAAGCTGACAGCTTATACTTGCAATTCTGATTACACAACAGAGTGGTCTAAACTCATGAACCAACAAGAAAATTTCATCAGGAATATTGTCAATAATGGACTAAACCAGACTTGGTTGTCTTCCACTGTGAGACTGGATGGTTTCGGGGATATTCCAGTTGAACATCTCAGAAAACAGCCTAATGTATTGCTTTTGCAGCAAGCTTTCGACCTGAAGATGAGGATTACAGCTTATTGGAAGATAGTTGTGGGGAGATTGGTTGATTCCATGGCACTGCATTTGCAGTATAGTGTTCATAATCTGGTCAACAATGATATGGTGGAGATTGTGAACGAGTTGATGGGACCAGATGGACATGGAATTGAGAAGATGTTGGTGGAATCTCCTGCAATTGCTGCAAAACGTGAGAATCTGAAAAAGAGCATCAATCTGCTTAAGGAGTCCAAAGATGTTGTGGCAAACATCATGGACAGAATTGCTAGTTATAATTAATATACTAGCTTTTTCATAAATTTGGGTGATCATGGTTTGCTTAATTTCTTGTGTATCAAGTTTCTTTTCTGAATTCTGAAACATGTAATGAATGAACTTTCTTGCTGAAGTTAATTCATATATTAATGTTGTTTTATCCCCAATATAACTAAAATTAATCTTTGTTTGAGAAAATTCCAAAGCAAATTCTTATTGATTTATTAAAAGTTCTCAAAAAAAAAAAAAATTACAGAGCAAATATAAAGAACAACAAACTAAATTAGAAGTAATTAGTGTATGCATAATTACAACTTTTAAACCATATCTTAATTCTTCAACTAATTGGCTTGATGAACTCAAAACCTGGGAACAACGAATTAAGCAATCTTTTATGGTCCCTGGATGGTTTCTTGGACCTTTTCCCTCGCGTCCTACCCAGGGCCTCTGCAATTTTCAGAACATCTTCTTGAATCTCCTGTCTTCGCAACAATGTAATAGAAAGACGCTTTCTCTTTTTCATTGTCAGGGTCTTTTTCTGGATGGGTGGAGCAATGTTTTCCAACTTCGGAGGTTCAGGCTGAGGCGGCAAATCAACCATGGAAGCTTGGGGTTGAGTTTTGATGGCCGCCGACATGGGGGAAGATGATTTGGAATTGGGTAATTCACCTTGACGATCACTTGTTGAAGAAACATTGCACTTGTTAATAATAAGAGTCCTGGACCTCTTTCTGACTGAAGGCTGAGTTTTCTGGTTGGGGGCGGTGGGAATGGCGGTGGAGTTGGTGGCCATGGCAGTAAGGATGGACCATGGTGGCAAACAGAAAATGAGCAGAGGCCTAGAAACCCTGGAAGCCATTATTTCTTCTCGTCGCTTGTACCAAAGGTAAGGATGAAGAAGAGAGAGAGCGTAAGGATGAACACCAACAGCCCTAATAAACTCTAATTACCCTTCTTTTTATACCCTACTAAAACCACCCTAGTACAATTTGGATTTGGAAAAACTTAGAAATTTTGTAATTTATTTATAATTAATATTTTTTTTGTGGTACCAATTTATAATTAATATTTGAATCAATATTAGTCAACAATTAATTAAATTAACTAATGTCACCATCGGCCCATCGCTCCAAAGGTTTAAGACTAAAGGCTCAAATAAGGGCCTGAACTATCATAAAAATCTCAAATAAGGACCCCAAAACACAATTTCAACAAATTAAAGTACATATTTAGTAGATTATGACATATTGTGCAAGGTATTAGCTAATACTAGTGTGTGAGATGTATATAAATTAAAAAGCACGGAAAAATCTTGTATCATACTATGTTTATTGAATTTATTTGGATTAAAATGTTTTGATTTTTAATTAATTTAATAACACCATTTTTCTATCAAAATTGATGTGTAGGCATGACAAGCATTGGTTTTCATCTGAGGAGA
>AWUE01012830.1:0-12856 GCA_001974825.2 Corchorus olitorius
CGACCAATCACGAATTCAACATAATCTTGATCGTTGTTGTCTTCACTTTTTGGAAAATACCCTCAGCTTCTTCAAAAAGCATATACACTAGAACTTTTTCAATTCTTCTTATTGCATCTTCAAAAGGTTGTAAGTAAAGCTGCATGCAATAATTGGGATGATAATTAATTTCTCAATGCCCAAAGAGTCTTAATTAGTTGAAGAGAATTATACTCTTAAGTCTTACCTCCGTATATATACTCTTCCTCATCTCCCTTTAGTGCTTTGAGTATTTTATACAAAAAATTTATATCTGCCCTCATGATCTCCATCTTTCGACGCTAAATTTGTTAAAATTCAACAAGACATCTATTAGTTAATAATAATACCAAAATACCAGACTAATTATTTATGCACACGACAAAAGTAAATTAAACGAATTTTTTATCAACTTGTAAAGCTCAACAACTAAAAATAGGAAGAGAAAAACTAAGTAATTAAAGAGATATCATGAGTACCAGTTCTTTCTCGTCACGATTATCTACAAATAAAATACCATCAATTAAAATTATTCAGCGCAAAGAATAAAAAAATATATACGATAAAAAAAAAGTCGATAAACAAACCTAAAGAAGATAAGGCCACACCCATGTTTTGAAAAACTTCTGAAGAGAAAATATAACTAAAACTATTTCGTCGTCAAAAAAATAACTATATAACTATTTTGAAATTGAAAACAAAGACTTATGGACTACTCATCACTACAACTTAGGAATAGGACCCACAGAATTTTCAAGTTTAGCCGACTTTGTATATGTATAATATTTTGACTAAAGGCTCAAATAAGAGCCTGAACTATCATAAAAATCTCAAATAAGGGCCCCAAAACACAATTTTAACAAATTAAAATACATATTTAGTAGATTATGATATATTATGCAAGGTATTAGCTAATACTAGTGTGTGAGATGTATATAAATTAAAAAGCACGGAAAAATCTTGTATCATACTATGTTTATTGAATTTATTTGGATTAAAATGTTTTGATTTTTAATTAATTTAATAACACCATTTTTCTATCAAAATTGATGTGTAGGCATGACAAGCATTGGTTTTCATCTGAGGAGAACCTAATTTGTAAAAATTTACTTAGTGTGTCTTCTAATTTGTTGAAATTGTGTTTTGGGGCCCTTATTTGAGATTTTTTGGAAAGTTCGGTCCCTTATTTGAGATTACAGCCAAGGTTTAATGGCGCCCTAATTCTCAAAGCCAAATAGTAGTTGGCTTAATAGCGCCATGGTTTTCAAAGCTAATGGCGCCCTGATTTCCTTTGCCAAATAACTGGCTTAGTTAGGCACTGTGTTTGAAGATAAAAAAAGTTGTTTTTGACCCAAACGCAATATCAAATAAAATCTGGTTTGTGTTAAAAGTTGATTTTGAACGCAAAAGCTAAGTCAACCCGAGAAGCTAATCCTTAGATGCTTTTGCGTTTCAAAAGTGTTTTTAGACATTGATTACTAAAATTCCCTAATTATTATTCTCTTTCCTTTTTAATTGGCATATCATTTCTAGACATCCTTCTACCACATTTTTTCACAGCAATACTAAACATTATTTACATTTTTCACCGCAATTTCAATAAACACTTTTCAAAAGCACTTATTTCAAACCAAACTTTTTCATAACGCAAACTCAATACCAAACTAAGCCTGAGAAGTAGCAAGTGGCCCAAAAAAGATGTAACGCCATGCTCTCCATGAAATTATCTTGGCGCCTTGTCTCAGATCAACTTCTACAAAGTGTTCAATTAACGACACTTGGTCAAAATTCACGAGTTTAAGCATGAAATTATTTACACATTCTTATAATATCGTTTTCTTTGTATTAAATCTAAACTATTCAAGTTCAAGAGAATAAATATAAAATTAACATCTTTTTGGTGTTAAATTGTTTTTTAACTATCATATTACTCCATAAAATCACTAGAATAAATATAAATATAATAATTTCAAAATTAAAAATATATATCCTGCGCCATTTGACTCGGACATCAATCTAATTATATGATTTAAAAAGTAACAAAGAAACAACGAGCAAGCATTGACTCATCCAAGTCCTTGGTGACGAAGTTGTGGAAAAGCGAAAATGATCTTTTGTCCCTCTCTTTTTTCTTTTTGGCATTTTTGTGTCCATCTCTTTAATTAATTGATTGGTGATCAATAAATTTTCTCTCTTTTTTGGCAATAATCAATAAATTTTCTTTAGTTAGTCCAGTAAAAAACTGTCTTATGTCACCAATTTGTGTCATTTGCTTACGTTCTTTCTAGGTAGAAATTTCTAGCCTACTTCCCTTTCCACTTTATTTCGAGGCGGGGTGTAAAATATCGATCCTTCCCCTTCAAATATTGATCTTCCAAAGCCAACAACATCAATGAAATTAATAAAAATTTATTTATGCTCTTTAAGTTGACACATTTCCTTAGAGCATCTCCAATATGCGGCGGCAAATTTCACACCATTTTGGTGTGAAAAAAGAATATTCCTAGAATATTTTTACATCAAAATTTTGGTGTCTCCAACGTTTTCCAACACTAATTTGGTGCAACTCATTATTTTAATCATGATCTCTAATCATATTATTTATTCATAAAAATTAATTTATGATAATAATAATTAGATAATACTTGTAATATTAATTAATAATAATATAATTAGATAATACATGTAATATAAATTTATATATTCATAATAAAAATATTATTAATAAATATTAAATTAATTAATAAAAAGGCTAAAATATATATTTTCCGTACAATTATTATACATTACATGGAATAATAGTTATTAATTTTTAAATATAGAATTAATTAATAAGATAGTACAATAAAATATTATTACACTCGAAGAAAATTTAAATTTTTATTACATATTTAAACTCAATTTTTCTAAGTTCCTATAATACTCCCACAGATGTTCAATCAATGCATTACGAAGTGCGAAATGAGTCTCTTTATCTTTAATTTGGTGATGCCGAGTCAGGAATTCTCGAAATCGAGTTGTCTCATTAATGACCATCTCAAAATTATTAAATGTTAATTTTAAGATGTTATTGTCTATTAATATTTCCATGTTTAGTTGTTTTATTTTATTTTTAATTTATGGTGTAACTTATGTTATTTTACCTTTATTTAAGTTGTAATTTTATCTTAATTTAAGTAATTTTAATTTTACTTGTTTTTTATATATTGTTTAATTTTTAACTCCAAAATTAAGACTTAAAAATATATATAAAAAATATTTTAAGAAAACATATTGAATATTGGTCTTGTTTTAAAGATCTCAAAACCCTCTTTTCAATGGATAATTTTTTCTTAAATGATTTAAAATGTAAATGGATATATTAATCAAATTATAAAATGCAATATATAAATAGGACATAAATGGCATTAACAATATTGTTTAAAAGGAATAAAAAAAATAAAAAAATTTTACCGTTGATGAACAGTGCCGCGCTAAAATGCCGCGTCTCGATTTGTGGAATTTAGGGTCCGTTTGGTCCAGCTTATTTAACAGCTTATCTACTGAAAAAAGCTTAAGCTGGGCCAAACGGAAAATCCAGAAGTGCTTTTCAGTTGTTTTTGAACTAAAAATCAGAAACTCTAAATTAAGCCTTTTTCCAGAAGCACTTTTTCAAACGAGTTTTAAGTTATGCCAAACGGGCACTTAGCGCCTTCATTGAAGCAAAATTGCTCCACTTTTCACGGCATTTTGACGTTATGCCATGTTGGTTGGAGATGCTCTATAGGAAAATAGTAAGACTAATATGAGAAAGGATTTAGCTAAAGGGTGCACCCATGCACCCCTTAGCCATAAAACACAAGAAGAGGAATTTTCTTGGGAAAGTAAAAAGTTAATAATGTGGGGTTTTAACTTGTTATAGGTCTAAAATACCCTTTTGAATACTATTTACTATTTAGTCATAAAATATAAAATACAAGGTTTAGCCTTTAAATGAATAAATATTTTAATTTTAAGGGTAAGTTTTAAATTATAAAATATATTGATTATAGGTTTTAATATATAACTAATTTAATTGAGTTTAGCTCCAAATAACAATAATTTATTTATGTTAAGGGTTTATTCTAAAATTTAACACCCATCAACCTAGGGTTATAGAAAAAAATATAAATAATATATTATAATTTATTTTAAAAAATAGGTTTTTTAATTAAATAATAAAATTTGAGTACTATTAAATTCTTTTATTCTAAACTAAATTAAATGATATTTCAGTCATACAATTTATTTAAAAAGTCAAATGAATTGTTTTTAATAATAATTTCACCTCTTTTAAGGTGCATTTTTTGCACCCAACAAAAAAAATAATTTTTAATAGAAATTTAGCTGCTTAACGGATGCACTGATGCACTATAAGATAATCAATGCAAGTAATGATGGCAGGGGCGGATCCAAGAATGTTGAGCAGTGGGGGTACATTTTTTTTTTGGCACATTAATATATGGTATCAAATATTTTTTTTTGCACAATATATATGTTGTGGTCAAAATATTCATCATTCGGGCCGATCTAGCCTAAAGCCCACTAGCGAAACCCTAATCTCTAGGCTATATAAATAGCCAAGGTATGACCATCTACCTCATAAGTTCTATAAGCTAAATTGAGTTCTATTATGTGAATTAAGCTCTAACTAAACTCTATTATGTGAGATCACCCTCCACACAAACACTCACAACACTGGAAGTGAACCTCACTGACTTGACCGTCGGAGGAGGTACCCCCTCAAACACCACAGGGGGATCTCTTTAGATGGGTTTACTCTCTTGCAGGCCTCGCTCGGAGCTCGATCTATATGATGCCGATCGTCGGTATATTTTTGGCATCAACAATATACTATCAAATTTATATGTTAAAATGGATATAATTTAATCCAAGAACATAAAAAATAATACATCAAATAAAAAATTATTATAATAGTTTTGTTCGCGCCAAAAAATCTCTTTGGTGATCTTGGTGAGCGGGTACCGAGCGTGCCAATCAATTTTGTCCAAAAATTGATAAAAAGTGCAATAAAAGTAAAAAGATCAATTTTGTCTTAAAAAATTGAGAAAAAGGTGCAAGTAAAAATAAAAGTTCAATTTTGTTGTAAAAATTGAGAAAAAGTGCAGGAAATGTAAATGATTGCCTTGAGTGCAGCAAACATAGAAATAAATCAAACAAGTTGCAGATCCTGAATCAAAGTCACACAAACGTGTTTACATCATTGATTCCAGATTCAGAAACATAAAAAGGATTGTTGTAAAAAGGGTATTTTCTTGATTCAAAAGGAAAAATGACAAGAAGTTGTTATTTGATTGCAGAGGAAAAGTAAATACAAGAGATGTCTTGTAAAAACAAGATTAAAAATAATAAAAGGAGAATCAAGTGTAGAACTTGATGAACAAGATTGAAGAATAAAGATGAAAGCTCTGAGGCTTGTTGGAAAAATGACAAAGAAAGCTCTGGGCTTGGTTGTTTGTTGATTACTCTGAGTAGAGGTTTTTTGGAGAGGCTGCTGGAGAGTCTCATTTCGCTGGAGGCTGCTCTCTTTATATAGGGGCCGGCCTCCTAGGGTTTGTTGCAATCCGACGGTCATAAATGATCCCTGGTTGATTCTGCATTATCTTATGTATTTAATTCCTGATGTAAATCCCTTTAATTAAGGAAAATTCCACAAAATCAGCCAAGAGAAAGTCCACCACGTTTTTGACTCTTCCATGTGATAATTATCACATTTAATTGCTGAAATTTCCATTTAATTGGCTCCCAAAGTCTTGGTGCAGCAAGCAGGGGTGGAAAACCAAGTGCGGAGTGACCAAATGGTGCTGAAACTGACTCCAAATGCCACGAAACTTTAAACCTGATCAATTGGACATGGAATTAGGCTAAATATCATATCACTAAGATCATATGACAAAAATCATGAAAAAATCGATTAAGGCAATGACTTAAACTGAGCTAAATCAACCATACTGTCCTTAATTGAATAAAAGTAAAAAGTTACGAAAATGGTCAAACATGGCTCAATTCCTCCAAATAGCATCAATATTGCATGAAAATCAAGATTTTGTGCCAATGGTGAAATCTCCATGCAAAAAATGTCTCGGGATTGGATTTTGTCCTTAATTGCAAAAAAATGCAAATTTACTTCCGAGCTCGGAATGAGCTGAAATTTGGACAGAGTGTTTTTCATGATATTCTGAACAACTTTAATAAAGGATATATACCCAAATTCGTTCATCTTCAATCTCAATTTGTAAGCCCTAATCCCATTGTCTTTAATTGAAAACTATGAAAAGTTTATCCCGGGAAGGCTTAAATTCGGTTTTAAGAGCATGGGCCGGTCTGCCCCAATTCATGGAGTAAATGGGGCGGCCTTTCTGTATGAAAACATTTAATTTCTTTAATTTCCTAATTTTCATAATTAATTTAGGAATAATTAGGGAAATTAGATCAAAATTCAACTCTTTCCTAATTGAATTTGGCCTAGGGTGGACTAAATCCAACCATCCATAGGACTTTAGAAGATCAAATCTTGGCCATTCATTATGACATCTTGAGTGCATTTACAATTTTACCCAAAATGTAAATTGTGGTATAAACAAGTTTCTCAATATTAAACACATATTTGTATAAGAAAATAGTCAACTATCATTTCAATATAGTTTTTCTTAAATTTTTTTCTCTCCCTACGTATAACTAACTAAATATTATCAAGATTGAAAAGGTAAATTGAGAGGAAAAGAAAATGTATAGTAGTGTGGGATATGAAGAGTAAAAGTTTGACATATGATTTGGAAAGACAAAAAGGAAGTTGTAGGACATAGCAAGAAACTAGTGAGAGAAATTAAAACAAAAGCCACTTAAGCTCGTTTGGCATCGTTTCCGTTTCCTGTTTTCTGTTGCCAATTTTATGTTTTTGGAAACAAAACAGTAAGCATCGTTTCCGTTCCCTGTTTTCTGTTGTCAATTTTCTGTTTTTGGAAACAAAACAGTGAAAACATGTTTGGCAGGCTGTTCCCGTTTCTAGATTCATGCACTCTAAGTGTCACGCCTCGACCCGAAAGTCGAGCGTGAACAACCGCCGCGTCTCCTTGAACTACATGCCGCGCATCACACGTATCCAAGGTATCGCGAAGCATCGATACCAGATCAAAAACAATAAAAACGAGAACATAAAATAAATTTCAAATTCTCAAGTTTACAAATCAGAGTAAAAGCGGAACCGTTAAAAAACCAAAATAATAAAAGTATTCTGATAAATCGAAAACCAAGTCAAATCCAAATAGTAAGTTAGTAATCAAGAAACAAGACACGAGGAATGACAATGAATAGAGACAATGCCAGTGGGACCCGTCATGTAGTGAGAAATACCTCTAAGAGCAGTGATAACAGCCTACGCCACCGACTCGATCGTCCAAGAATGTGGGAGTCCTAACTACCCTGAAACAACAAGAATTTGAGGGTGAGTACACGAATGTACCCAGTGAGTGAGTCACCCACAAAAGAGGACCCGAGAGGGTGGGGTGCACTCACAACCAAAACAGTTAGGAAACCAACAATTATCAAAAAAATATCATCTATCAAACGATTATACAAAATCATTTATCATTTTATAAATCCTGGACTGCCAATAAAAACATATCCGAAGTGACCTTGGCCCGAGTCAACCTCCGGAACCGTCAGGGGCATTTTCTTCATAATCAAATACTACCAGTAAAAATTTCGATTTTCTTATTTTCCCAAACAAGCCCGTCCCCCTGACGTTGGCCTGGGTCCGGTACTGCGTGGTGGCCGCAGCACACCCAGTTTAGCTCCCCCATACACACACCGAACTGGTATATATATAGAGCGTGTCGGGCCTGGAGCGACGAACCATGTGGATCCAAATCAAACCATGGTCCGCCAAATGAGTCCAACTACTAGCTAGTATACCACCAAATTAAGCCATACGTACTCCTTGGACTGCGTCCAGTCCACGAGTCCCCGTATGCTTTCTAACCGTGTCATAATCAAAACCAATAGTCATTCATGCACCCAAAACATTCATCAAAATATTTTATAAATCATTTATATAAAAATAGTAACAAAACATTTCCTCAACGGAGAACCCGTTGAGGACAACCCATTCATAGTTCAGAGGACTTGTACACCCCCATGCAAAATCCACTGTGAGCCTAGCCAATGTCTCGATCAGCGCCTCAGTCATTTGATTGAGAAACGCGTGCAACACAAGAAAATCATTAAAACCCGTATCATAATCAAAGTCATAAATCAAGTAATAAACCAGAATATTAAACCAAAACAGTCAGATAAAACCGAATAAAATAACAAGAACACATATCCCAGACCCACGGTCTAGTATCGAGGAGTTTAACGCGACAATTTATGTCATACAAAGTTTCAGAGTCGGAACACACTTTCTAAAGCTCATTTAATCATTTCTAGCCTCCAGGGGCAAAACGGTAATTTTCACTAACAGGGGCAAATACGTAATTTTAACATCTTAAGGCTGATACGGTAATCCTTTAACCTTATATATTCAATTATCATGTTCAAATAAGTCAAATCCTTTTCTAAGGGCAAAGTTGTAATTATCCGCCTCCGAGGGTAAATCGTCATTTCAATATTATTGGTTTCACAACGTACATATGAATTCATTGATGTGAGCAATATAGTCGAATTCTCACAATACCACCCTTAAAGGTAATTTCATAAATTTGATGACTAATGGTGTTGCGCCAAAAATCTCTTGCTAGAGTTTTTGCGGAGAATTCTTTATGACAGCGTAAGGGCGTGCCAATCAATTTGCTGAAATTGACAAAGAGGTTGTAAAAACTGGATCTGGTGCGCGGAGCAGCAGATTAAAAGATCAGAACGATTGTGGGAACTGGATCAAAGTCACACCGGAGCATCTAAATCATTGGATCCACACGAACTGCTTCTCAAACTGGGCCTTCCTCTTTTTGGATCAGATCTGGGAGATCTGCTTTGATTGTAATTGAAATTGAAAAGAAAATAACAAACTGATCTGTTATTTCTGAATGAAGAACACGTGTACAGTGTTTGTATGTCCGGAGACAAGATTGAAACAAGAGAAAAACACTAAAAGAGTGTTTGTTTGTCCGGAGACAAGATCTAAACAAGGAGAATATGAAGAACGAGTGAAGAACTCGTGATGAACAGGGTGAAAATGGCGCAGAGCCAGAGAGAAAATAAGCACGGAGCTTGGTTTTTTGCGCGGAGCAAGTTTGTAGCTGCAGGAGCTGGTTTTTGATTTCTCGGGAGAAATGTCTGAGATGCGGAATCTGCCTGAAACCTGAGAATGACCTCCCTTTATATAGGGGACGGTTTGGGCTTGAGCATTTAATGCAATTGCCTTGCTGAGAAAGGCAAAATCCTCATCCTATGCAGATGACAGCTTTCAGGAAAGTGCAGTGAAACTTCCTTCTTCTTCTGATTGCATCCAACTGCTTGGGAGAGGATTGGACATGCATAAGGGCGCCACTTTTCTAGGATAAGAGACGAAAATATGCCTCCTGGGTAGTTGATGACAATTCTTCCTTCTACCTATCACAGTGCAGCAGGCTTTTGTTGCTTCTTTTGTGTTGAATTTAGCTAATTTGGCTAAGTAGCGGCCAATTGACATCATGAATTGAACTTTGATCATCAAAGCCACGACATTACCCATACTTGGCCATATTTAGCTCTTTAAATCATGAAAATAAGAATTAATTAAGAAAATGGCTTAAACCGGGGTGAGAAAGCCATATGTCCTTAATTGAAAAGAATGCAAAAGTTGCAAACGATCTCGGATTTAACCAAAATTTCACCAGTAAGCTTAGAATATCTCCATAAGATCATGGAAAAAATCCCAAGTTAATTCGAGCTCTTCATCATGGTGAATTTGGTTTCACTCCCGAAAATGTCCTTAATTGAAAACCGGGCATAAGTTTTTACTCCGATGTCAGAATGAAGTGAAATTTTACCATGATGATCTACATAGCTCAAGGATCATCATGGTATGCTCCTTGGAAGAAATCGTAGCCTCTAGCCTCTCCAACTGGTCAATTTCACTATTTTGTCCTTAATTGAACAAAATACAAGTTGCAATTTTCACCTCCCGGGGTGGAAGGAGGCTAGGCGTTTTCTCCATTGTGGTAGGTCGATTATATGGAGGAGGTATGAGGTTGAAAATCTCATGCCTCTCTCACGTACACAGATATTTCTCTTGCTGACAAACTTTAGCTCTCTGCCTCCTTCCTGCAGGAAGAGAAAAATATCTCTCTGCAGGGCAGAGGGCGGCCTCTCCTCTGACTGGGAGACGACTTGGGCCTTGCTATGTATGTCCATGAGGTATTTTTCATCTCATGGTCAGATGGTAAGCAATTTTCCTTATTTACGTGTTTGCCCCCTTATCAGGCAACAATATTAAAGAAACTGCTTCTGATTTGATTCTGTGTGCCACTCAACTGGGTAGCAGCGGCATACACTAGAAATTTAATAATAATTATTCAAAAAATAATTATTATTTAATTAGTAATTAATTAATTTCAGCCCTTGCAATTAATTTATAAAACTTTCCTAATTCAATTTGAATCAGGGTGGTGCAGAGACCTAGTTTCTTTAGGAATTTTGATTAAATCCTAACCACACTCTTGATTATAATTATGATAAGACCAATTTACCCTCAATTGTAAATTGAGGTATAAACAATGCCCCCCAAGCTTAAGTCTTTGTGTTAAAAGAATTTAAGCTTGTATTTAAGGAAATTGGTCTTGGACCGAAATTTTTCCTCTTATTTTTCCTAGCCAACGTCGACACCCTCTTGGTACCATACTTAGCCGAATTTTCCAGCATCTTTTTCAAGCTATAATGGCTTCCAAAGATCAAGGTAACAACAAGAATCATCACCAAAAGTCATCTCTCATGCCAAGCAATTCAAGCCGCGGATCCTTGTTCTCGGAGGCTTCCAAATCCTTGGCACGAATCAAGCAATTTGGATCAAACTCCCATGATGGCAGCTCCCATTCGACTCAAGCAAGGCCTAAGCTCAAGTCCATGGTGATTGATCCCAAATCGGTACAAAATCAAGGTAATTGTTCATGAACTCTTTAATTTTTGCTCTTAAGTTCATCAATTTCCTTCATGGCGCCAACCCTAGCACAAATTGCCATGATTAGGTCGACTTTGATGATGATTTTGGTATGATATGGCTGCTGTAATTTTGAGTAAAAATTTGATTTAGAAATCAAATCAATTTAATGAAGAAATTGGCCAAAATCCTTAGTAAAAACCATGTAGTTTTCGGCCTAGGACTTAGATTTTGCCATAGATCTTTAGGTGAACATGTTGCTGCATGAAATTGTGATTCCATGGCATGAAATCATGCCCAATATGTCGACATAGGGGCTGTAATTATCGACCCCCAATTTCCTTCCCTTAGGCGCAAATTTGTGGCCTTATTTGGCTAGGATTACAAATCCTATTAGGTCTAGGAAGCCAAATTGGACTAGGAATTAGTGTTTTCCTTATGAAATTAGGTGAGGATTAGATAAACCCTAAACCTAATTGGACAAGGACCATAAACCCTAGCTTGTCACGCCCCAAATTGATAGATTAAATATTTGGGCGGCAATTTTCAATTTAGTCCCTAGGGTTTATGTGATTTTGGGAATTTTGGCCAAATTGATTTAATTAGCCAAAAATTCAGGGAATTAATCATAAAATTAAGTCCTAATAAAAAATATAGGAAGCTTAATTTTCATAATTTTGGTGCCCTAGTAGGCCGCAGCTGTCGAAACGTTCTGGTCCGGGGAACCCTGCCGAGACGACGTTGGTAAGAAGGAGTCGCCACTAATCTTTTTTCTAAGGTGTGATTAGCCACCTAAAGGCCACTTAAGCTAAGTAAAGTCCAAAAGCTCGGCAATGGACCCACTAAACCTAAGGTCCGGTCTACATAACCTAAATCTAGGTTCGGGAGTCGATTACGCTCAGGGAAGGATTAGCACCCCCGAGTCGCCCGTCAAGTGACGGTACCTCTAGTCTAACTAGATATACTGGGTCAAAAAGAAAAGTTGGTTGCTTTTAATCCTAATCTTGATTATTATTAGAAAGGGTTATAAGAAGAAAATAAAACTATTTTTGAAACTGATGTCGAGAATTCTAAGAATATAATCGAACATTGTCGATTAATTCTATCACGATTCTCTTTCACTGTTTGCTCTCTTGTTGATCATTTTCTCTCCGAAAAGGAAATTTTGAAAATGCTTGTGACAAAATCTTTTTACCATTTTTTGATTTTTCTAAAACTTACCAATTTGTTTCCAAAATCTTCTTTGGGTTTTTACTTAAAAACAATTCTTTTTGAAAATGCTTACCTTGAAATCTCTTGATTTGCCAATTCTTTAGTTTTTAAAATCAAATAAGAGAGCATGATTTTAAAACCTTTTTGAAAATGCTTTTATAGTCTCTTTTAGTCTTTTTCGTTTTTGATTTTGATCTTTTCTATCTCTATATCGATGCATGTATGCAAATGATGAATGCAAAGTCCAGTTATTTAAGTTAACTCACGTAACCGGGTTTTTTGAAAGCACCTCCCGGGATATGTGCTCGGAGCCCCGATGCATCCCGAGAAGAGCCGTCTCATCCTCGGAGACATTCAGTGGCCCCGAAAACTCGATCACTCACTGAATGCCCCTTCTTCGGAAGGGTTACGGTCATTAACTGAATTAAAGTGGCATGATATGCAAACAGATATAATCGATGACAAGTAAATATGATATGCATGCAATTAAGTTCTACTTTACTAAATTATTAC
>AWUE01012831.1:0-24647 GCA_001974825.2 Corchorus olitorius
CTATTTTTCTATTTTTATAAAAGCAATGCCATAATACTAGTTACTAGCTAAAGAAAATGCAAATCTATTTCTACCTAGCAATGTGAAGTAATCGAAGTAAATTAACATCGACAAAATTGGAATGACAAGATAATTTCCTATTAAAATGAATGGCTAAAATGATAGAATCAAATCACTATTATGAAATATGCAAGGCTAATATGGTAAATATTTTTGGCTTTTGGATGCAAATGATGACTAATGCAATATAAATCCTAACATATTTGTAAATTGCTAAAGGCACACTAGATATATTTTTTTTTTCAAATGCAATCTAAATGGCTAAAAATGAATTAGCTAAATTAAAATTCAACCTAAAATGACCAAAATGCCCTTCGTGTAAAAATGACCAAAATGCCCCTAGACTTTGAAAATGACCGAAATGCCCCTAGATGACCTGATTTCCTATTTAAGCAACAAATTGTTTTAAATAAAGGATATAGGAAAAAAATGGGTGTCTACAATCATCATCATCTTCTGATGAATTCCTATTGAACTTCTTTTGGCGTCTCCTATTCTGTTCGAATGGGTCTTCCCTCGGATATACTTTTTAACTGTTCCCGGCTCTGTCTCTTTCCTCTTCTTGACTCCTCTCTTTTTTACCTCCTCGTTTCTTGAACTCTCTTTTGTGACCTTTTGACCTCTTTTCTGCCCCCACTTGTCTGACCTGTATCTACAAAGCTGTGATTTCTGGTGTCCTCCACTGTTAGGATCTTGACTTCCTTCTTCTTTGTTCTAAATTGCCCCAATGATTCCTTTCCAATGATTTTGAATTCCTCTATTTCCAGACATGCCCCAAACGACTTCTGATAAATGATTTTGAGTTCCTCTTCCTGCTCTCATAATGAACCTGACTCTTTATCTTGCACTCCTGCTACGGATGAAGATGAAATGTTCTAATGTGTGCATGTATGCATGAATGCACATGTATGCAAAGTGAAGAATGAATTGACTAAGGAGAGTAATATGATATTGACTTCCCTTGTGTAGCCAAATGTCCCCTTGACAAGCTTTTAGCTTACTCCTTTGCCCCAATCTTGGTACCATTTTCCTTGCCAACTTCCTGCAACATAATTTAATTCAGAAGTCAAAAATTCTCATCATGTAGTTGAATCATCTTGAAACCTGACATGATTTAGAATGATCCCACAAGACAATGCCCTTTTGCCCCCAGAAAACATTTTATGATTTTGCTAAAAATGCCCCATATACATGTAGCCCTACTAGAAGAAGACTTTCTCAAAAGATTTGGTGACCACCATTTAGAAAATTTTCCGTTGGATATCCTTGACTTGTCCCTCTTCTTGGGCTCACAAATGGAATGCAAATCTTTTACAAAACATATTTTCAAAACATTCTCAATTTGTTACTTGTTCTCAAAATGATTTGTATCAACACTAGGTATTGAAAGAAGTATGGTTCGAAAGGATTGAATGGCAATTGTCAAAAAGATTTATTTTGGTGTGTTGGCTTCACTTGACAAGATTGAAATGCTTGATGACGTCGTCCACTCTCGAGTTAATGCTTATTACTGCAAAAGAGGTCATGTTTTCTCTGACTATTTTGGAGACTCCAGGAATTTCCATCCTTGCTCTAGACTGCCCTTTCTCGGGTTTTCACCCTAGAGCTTTATCTCCTTTTTTTTTCATTATGCACTTGCATTTGAAAAACTTTTTGAAAACAATTTTCTCTAAAATCCTTTTTTGTGAAAAACATTTTTTCTTTTGCAAAAACAATATCTATTTGAGGAACAATCCCTTCACCTTCAATATCCTGATCTTATCAAAGATGGACTTTATTAGACACGTAATGTGGGATTGGGTTAGGGGTGCCGAAGAAAGGATCAAAGGCTCAAAATGTGTTTGAGGGTGCTTGATCCAAGGATCACTTTCTTGTTTGCGCGAAGAGTTCTTTATGCTTTAATGCCCTTTCCATAGTCCCTTGTAAGCTTCTGATCTGAACTTGTTCATTCATCTTCTTCTTTATTATGTTTAACCCCTTTTCTTTGTTTTCATTCTTCCTTCTGGCTTATCTTACTCCTCGAATTCACATCTTCTTTCTCACTTTGAGCCGCCCTCTTCAGGTTTTCAACTCAAATGACCCCCAACAGATCCAAGCCGCCCTTTGTGGGTTTTCAACCTGGACCCCTCCTTATATATATTTTCTCTTTTTCCAACCTCTTTCTTTTTTAGGCTGAGTTTTTTCTTTTTATTCCTTTTTCTTGGAGTTGAATGCAAAGGATGTCCTGTTTTTGAACTGTGATTTCTGTTTTTTCTTTGACATCAGTCACACTGTGAAATCCCTTGCTTGCTTGAGCAACTGGTTATACTTTTGGGACTCTGCTTGATCATTTTTGAATTCCTCGTGAAAATGAAGCTTATGGCTGACTGCTGCTTCTGTGCCCTTGATTTTCATTTGCTTTTATTTCCTTTTTGGCATACGCTATTATTGCAATGGAGTCTTTGATGATCTCAGATAGCATTTTACCAATGCATGTACTACATTTTCTCCATTGATTCTGCTGCCTTTTCCTAACAGGTTCTCCCTCTTCTTACTTTCTTTTTATTCATATTATCCTTATTGACATGCTTGGACATCTTTTTCCAATCGATGACACTCTTCTTCTTTCCCTTTATTTACACCACCCCTATTAGTGTGCTTGGGTATCATCTTCCCAATTTGCCGTAAACTATGCTTCTTCTTTGCCTCCAGTGTGGAGGGTGATCCTTGATCAGGGTTAATTCAAAAGAAAACTCATAAGGCTCAAAGGGGACAACAATGGATAATTTTCTACAAGTGAAGGGATAAGAAAGAAGGCCATTTATCATTTCAGATGTGGATATTTTGATGAAAGGCGACTCTTAAAAGTCTCAAAACCTTTTTGAAAACCTTTTCTTGAAAACAATTTTCTTGAAAAACATGTTTTGTTTTTTTTTTACCATCCTGAAAAACTATGCGAGCACATGATGTTGCAATTCTTTTTATTCTTCTTTTTGCGACCTCTTTCTTTTTTTAGGCCCAGTTTTTCTTTTTCTTTGATGGGAATTTGATGATTGATGTCTTCTGCCTCATTGACTTGTCGAGCCTCTTTATTGATGAAGATGAGCATGTTATTACTACGTTGAGTGTTGCTTCCCACTAACCACAAGGGCGAAAGAGGTGTCTAGATACTTGAAGTGGTTTGAAAGGTGTTATGTAAGTGGGCTTACTCGATTTTTGAACCAATCTCCCCAAGGCTTGCAAGTAATTTGGTCTCTAAAAGTAATTCGGCCAGAGGAATGGAAAGATCTCAATATGTCTCGAATTCAAATTGGCTTCCAAGAGAAAGAATGGGCTCTTTTAGGATCAATGAAATTTGGGGTTCTGAATAGTGTTGACATAAACCGGGTAATCATGTTTTTAAAAACGCTTCAATTTTGATCTCATCTCATCTTTTTTTGTTCAAAACACAATTGTTTATTCAAAAGAATCTTGTTTTGTTTTTTCTCAAACCTTTTATAAATCAAACATTCCTTTGCTCATTGCCCAAGAGACTATTATAAAGTGTTTTTCGGAACTGTCTCATAGTGGTGACCACCCAATTCAACAAATTTTCACAGTCAAAAGTGCGACAATCTTAACAATTATAAGCATGGGAAGATATAAATGACAAAAATCTATGCTATTCACGTGAGAAAAGAGTTCATCAGTCTCAGAAATTCCCTTCTTATGGCAGGTTTCTGTTCCCTATAGTCACTGATTTAGATTGTCTATTTTTCCATGAGATTGCAGAGTTCTCTATTGAATGGCTACTTTTCTGAGCCGAGAGAGACTTCACTAGCTTGGCCTGACTTTAACAATGTATCTGAGAAGAAAATTTCATCGACCCCGCTCGCTGATTAAGCCTTAATGCTGCACTTGATGCTTCCAAAAAAATGATCCCCTGATGATGTTAGACTCCAATAGATAGAAAACCAGTAATATCTACAAGAAATGTATTATCTATATGCACGAAATGTATCTATTTACAAAAGATAAGGATAATGTAAGATAGAGGCATGTAGTAATGAATGGATAATGCGTGACCTATGCATGAACATATATACAAAGGAATGAATAATGCCTGATGGATGTATGAACATATACACATAGACATAGACAACGCATGAAGGATGTATGACCTATATCAATGGATATGATGATAACTTATCAGATCATAAAAATATGTACCTAGATGCAACGTGACATGGCAATCTATGTCGATAAACAAGTAAATGGATATGCATGGTCAATTATGCTTATATGGATGCATAAGAATACAAAAAAAAGATGTCATGATTTTCTAGGATGGAACCTGCAAAACAGAAAGGTTATTCATATGCAACTGCAAAAAGGAAAGAGAGACAGAACAAAAACGGTTACTAACTAAGCGTAAAGATAAAGCATGAATAAATAACTGAAAATTGAAGTAAAATCATGCCCCTTTTTTGAATAAAAAGTTTTCTGTGAACAAAAGCTCGGACACAAAGGTCCTCCTGGGGCGGGTGGTCTATTTATTGAGAGTAAGAAGTTTACTCTCTCTACGGTCCTTTTTTGAAAAACGAGAAGTAAGGGTAAGAGGTGTTCCTTATGTGTACCTAATACACTCCTCCTCACGAGTTTGGCCCTACCTAGGCGGGAAGCCGCTCCACTATATGTCGGGTGAAGCTTCACCTAAAAGTTCCCAATTCAACCCCTAGTATCCATTACTGGGCTAGTAGAATTTCCTTCGGTGGAGGTTTTTCACACAACCTGTACGGGGACAAACAAGTCCCACGAAGGCTTGCTATTATACCTCCCAAAACTATAGGATGCCCGGGTCTATAGGCGGTCTATGCATGAATGCATAGTAAAAGTGAAGTGTGTGAAGGAACAACTTACCATTACCCTAAAACTAAACCTGGCAGACCTAGTAGCTAACCACAACAGAAAACAAAGAAAACAACAAGATATGGGGTGAAGCAAATAAGAATAAGAAGCACAAAAGCAATAGAACATCATGACAAACAAACCAAAACAAACAAAACAAAGCAACCATTTATTAACCCTAGATCTTGTTTAGACTAAGTGAGGCCTGACTCTCTAAATATTTCCCAGCGGAGTCGCCAAGCTGTCGAAACGTTCGGGTCCGGGGAACCCTGCCGAAACGACGTTGGAAAAAGGAGTCACCACTAATCTTTTTTTTCTAAGGTGTGATTAGTCACCTAAAGGCCACCTAAGCCGAGTAAGGTCCAAAGCTTGGCAATGGACCCACTAAACCTAAGGTCCGGTCTTATAACCTAAATCTAGGTTCAGGAGTCGATTACGCTCGGGGAAGGATTAGCACCCCTGAGTCGCCCGTCAATTGACGGTACCTCTAGTCTAACTAGATCTACTAGGTCGAAAAGAAAAGTCGGTTGCTTTTAATCCTTAATCTTGATTATTATTAGAAAGGGGTATAAAGGAAAAGGAAATCCTCTTTAAAACAAATGTCGAGAATTCGAAGAATATAATCGAACACCATCAATCAATTCTGTCTCGATTCTCTTTCACTGTTGGTTCTCTTGTTGAATCTTCCGCACCGGGAAGAGGTTTTGAAAATGCTGTGTCAAAACCTTTTATTTTTGTTTTTAAAGTCTTTTACTTTATTTTGAAAACTCCCTATTTAGTCTTCCTAAAAATGGTGTGAAAATCATCTTTTCTTATTGTTTTGGAAATCTTTTTTCCATCTTCTGTTGATAAACTAAGTCTGATTTGAATTTGAAAGCCTCTATTTAAATCTTAAAAGCTCTTGATTACCAATTTTAATTTCTTTTGAAAACTGAGTAAGAGAACACTTGCCTTTTGAAAAATGCTTTTGGAAAAAATGATCTTTTTGTATTTTCTTAATTACGCTTAATCTTAATGGGAAGAAAAATGAATGCAGATGATGCATGAACTGGTATATTTTAATCATTTGATTAATAAAGAGGGGTTTACTCGAGTCAACCCCTACGAACCTAGTCCGGCCCCCCGGGGATATTCATAAAAGTTGTTCGATCTCGGAGCGAAATCCCGAGGTCTCGTGCTCATGCACCTTTACCCGGGATTTGCCCGTCATAGTCAAAAAACCACTTTATGAATCGGGACATATAATGGTGGCATGTAATGCAAACAGTTTAAGTATACAAGTAATAGGTATGGTATGCATATGTTTAGCTACTAATTATTACAAGCCCAATGATTCAATTGAATTGAATTAACTATTAAACTTAAAGAAATTAAAAGCTAATGGCCAACTTGGATAACTGGGGACTTTTCCTGCACACTAAAGAAAACGATTAGAAAATTTCAAGAGCCAAAAATCTCAAATTGAAAAAAAACGACAATATAAACCAAACACCTAATTGCATAATTCCAACATGGTTGCTATAATCAATGTCCAAAAGAATAAAGAAGGCAACAAGAGAACAAAAACACAAATTAAATGACACACACGAGCTAAATTGAAACTTAATTGAACCAACATAAGAACCAAATCTTTAAACTTAAGGTCTTAATTTTTAAATTGGAATTAATTCAAAAGATTTATCAATTTCTTTTCAAGTTGGTTTCAATTTGAAAATTTTGATCTTTAGCTCCAAGTCATATTTTTCAAAAATCAAAACAACTCAAAGTGGCTCAACATATCATCCTCAAGCCATTTTAATTCAAGAAAAATCATAACTTTAAGCCAAGACCTCAATTTTCCAAATCAAAATTAACTCAATTAGAAATCAAGAAATCAATGCAAATAATTTCCAACTCAAAAATTAAAACTTTAAATAGAACACTTAATTTTTAAGTTCAATTCAAATGGATTCTAAGTGCAACAAATAAATTAACTAAAATTATACATGATATGCTTACGTTGACCTAATTGACTCTACTTAAAATTAACCAACTCCAATGAATTCTAATTTAGGCAATTGAAACTAAATCTAAATTAATCGTGAAGATGATATCTAATTAAATTAAACTAATATTGATCGGTCGTCAGCAAATCATAAAAATAAATTCCCAACAATTACTAACTAAAGATAGCTAGGGCAAGTAGGGGTCGATCCCACAGAGAGATAGGTTATTATTCTTTTTCTTAAAACAAACAAATAAAATAAAGAAGATTTTAAAGTAGGATTAAATCAAATCAAACTAATAATTAAAACTATCTAAGAAAGCAATCAAGAAAGAAAACAATTAATTAGAAAACATAAGATAAATTGAGGAAATAATTAAGAAAATCCTCCAACATAGAATTAATATCCCTCTTGACAATAATAACACGGATCATTGATATCTAAAAATTATGAAAACAGTGGATAGCTTGCTTGGAATTTAATCCTAAATTACCTTAATTAGATAAAGCTCTTAATCCAGTGTGAATTATCCCTTTTATTCTTTAAACAATTACCTCTTGATCCAGTGTGATAATTACTCAAGAATAAAGCATTAAGATCTAGTAATTTACAAGCACAATGGGCAATTAAAAATTGGTCAAAGATTCTTAAATCCCTTGGAAGGAAGATCCTTCGCTTCCAATTGCTACCAGACAATTAAATCCGAAGATCCTTCAAAATTTAATTTAGCTAATGCTACTTAATTTATCAAGAAAGTGCTAGCTTCAATCCATCAAAACAAGCAACATAGAATTCATGCAGAGATATTAAGAAATACCCTATTAATTTTCATATAAAAGCACAAAATTTCACCATGATATAAGTTAAGAGATCAATTAAATTCTACATTGGAGAAAAGAAAAGGATCACTCACTCATGAATTGAGTGAGCATCCAAAGAAAAGAAGAAAAACTTATCTATGGATGGGAAGAAGAGGGGGGCGGCGGCTCCTAGGGCTTTTTCCTCCAAATCTTCAACAATTCTTCAAAATAAAATCTCTAGATCTACATACATTAAAAACCTAGACCTAAGGTGGCTATTTATAGTGGAAATAACCCTAGAAAATCCAATTCTAAGTAGGAAAGGAGTCTAGGACATTTTTGAGTCTAACTTAGACTCTAAATTAGATTAAAAGTCTTCCTAGAGTAGAATCCAAGTTAAAATAGGATCCTGGAATTTTCTGGAATCATGCAGGAACTTCGACGTCGTTTTTGGGCTTGAAGATGGCAGAACTGGGTCTTGGACTTCAAAGGAAAGTTGTAGATCTCGGAGTTAGCTTTCCAACGCGTACTCACGGGCCTAAAACAGACATCTGAGCAGAAAGTTATGATTTTTCTACCAAGACTGTGCTGAATCCTAATCATGTTAGGACTAGAATCGGGAATCTACGGGAATTGGATATTTCCTTGAATATAGGAAGCACAAATTGGGATTTTAATTCCAATTATGGGCTTATATGGGCTGAGTATTTTCCCATATTAAATATCCAAAATTCCTTAGCTTCCGGGCTTCTTCATGGCTTGTCTTCAATCCTTCGCAATTAAAGCTCCATTCTTCAATTCTTGCTTCTTGGAAAAAATTCTTCAATGATCTTCAAATCTTCAAATTTTCTTCAATAAGTCTTCAAACACGAACTTCGAATCTCCAAATCTATACTCAAAATTACTTTGCTCGTATCTGTGTAAAAAGTCATCAAAATAGCTCCAAAAGTAGTGAAAATTATCAAATTCTCAATTTCAAATCTCATAAAGACTCAAAACACAAATATTAACAAAATAACATATATTTAAGCATAAATTGATCCAAAAACATAATAAAATAGCCATAAAAATAGGGTTGTTTTTGGCTCGATCAAATATGAACTAGACTAGGCCCAATGATAAAAACCCAATGCATAAATAAAAGTCAAAGTAATAACTAAAGCCCAAATCATGAATGATGCCCAAAAAGAATAAAAGCCCAAAATCAAAAAGGTACCCAATTGGAAATAGGCCTCAGCGGGTCAAATGAAAGTCGGTTCTGGGCCGATTCTGGGTCGGGTCATCAGTTGGTATAAATACCAACTTTTCTCATCTTCATCACCATTTAAAACCCTAGCCACCTAACCCATTGTTCTGAAATTTGCAGCCGCCGCTCGGACCTCTAATGCCTCACCGTGCCGGAGCTCCGAAGAAGCTCAAACTCTCCGGGTTTCCTTCTCTCTTTACCCTGAAGTCGATCCCACCCTCAAATCTTCGAAAAGAAGCCTAAAATCTAATAAATCCAAGCCTACCCGAATCAAAACAATATCTCTCGATCTCTCTAACCCGCCATCGGGTCTCTCTGATTTCACGGCATGTTCTTCACCTTCCTTCTCTAAATCTATCCACCGAAAGAATCTCAACATTTAGTTTGAACTGAAACCAAAATCCTCTAAATCCCGACGGATCCCTTATTCCGGTTTGAATTAAAACACTTCATTTTCTCACTTGAAGACTTAACTTAACTCCACCAAATGAACCTCCAAACCCCAAAACTAAACTCCTAAAACCTAGCCTTTTTTCTCTCCAATCCTCTTCTAAAACCCTCTGCTTTCCCTCTTTTTTTGTATATATTTCTGTGCGTATGTTCAATGAAGAAGAAGGAGGGAATACGAGAATGTAGAGAGCTTCCCGAGTCTTCGGTGTGCTTTTTTTCAGAGAGAATGGGTCTTCCCCATATGAGAGAGACTGAAGATCAGAGGGAGACTAAAAGGTAAGGTTTTTTTGTGTATTCTCTATGTGTGATCATTTTTGTGGATGAGTGTGAGAGCTCTTTTTTTTGTTTCCTCAATGAGAGAGGTGATGAGGGTCCAGAGAGTTTTTTGGTGATGAGAGAGAGTCTGAGAGAGAGAATATCCGAGAGCTTTTTTTTAGTGTTTTCGACGGATTAGAGAAAAAAAGTGGAGAGGTCAGGTCAGTGTGCGTTTTTCTGTCGATGAGTGAGAGTTTTTTAGCAAGAGTAAGAGAGTGTTTTTCTGGTGAGAGAGAGGCTGAATTCAATGGTTTTTTGGTGAGAAGATGAGAGAATTTGAGAGAGAGAGCCCCTGAATTGTGTGTGTGTGTGGCAGATAAGAAGAGAGAGATTCTGTTTTTGAGAATGGGAAGAGAGAGAGAGAGTTTATCCCAGTCAGTGCGCTCTGTATAATTTCTTCTTATCCCTCCCTTTTTACTCTAACTGCTTTTTTTGTTTTTGTAAGCAGGTGAAGAAGATGAGGATGTGGAGAAGTGAGCTGTATTGGGTGAGTCATCACTGGTGAGCTGGCAAAGGTAGTTTCTCTCTAAAAATGTAACTAACTGAGATTGTGTTTGAAAATTAATCTGCTGTGTTGTTGTGTAAATCGCTTGTTACTTGCTGTAAAAACTGCTTTGTTTGTGAATTCTGGTCATGCAATCAAACTTTGTATACTTGATGTTTATGTTCATGAATGGCTACCACTTCTCTTGTATTCTACTTGTTGTGCTTCTGTTAGATTGAAAATGCCTTTGTTTTAAAATTCTTGTGACGCGAAATGCTTGAGTTCAATTGTTGTTTGCCATGATCTACTGCAACTAGAGCATGTTATTGTTTGTATTTCCAAATGCAGCTTTCTATCCTCAATTTTCTCGCTTGTTAGAAAAACTGCTCATGATTCTGTCAACATGAAGTATGGGTGTTTGCATTGCTCATGTCAACTGACTCTGAATATTGCCTTGCTACTGCGTTGTTTTATTTGTTCTTGGCCAACTTGTGTATTGAGAACTTGAGCCATCAATTTGTTTGCCACCTATTTCCATTGTCAAAACTATATTGCCTATTGCCTCCTCATACTGAAATGTTGTTTACTTTGCTTTGCAGCCCTTGTGAGCTCAACTGTTTTGGACCTTGTTTATGTGTACATGGCCATGAAATGGTGATGCATTGTTCTCGTATCGCCAGTCTATTTCAATTATCTATCCTTGCATGGAATATTACTTGAACAGGCACTGATGCATCAGAATGTATTGACGAGGTCAGCAAGCTCAATCAAAGTGTTTAAGGCGCCAAGGCAAGGACAAAAATGGGCCTAAGGATATGTGGAATCATGGCATCCATTCATTGTAAACAAACATACATATTGAACTTTAAGAAGAGAAAATCTTTTTGGTCTTTTCACTATTTCCATTTTTTTGTATTTTTTGTAATCTGAGGAACAACAACAAGAAGAATGTAAAGCTAAACATGAAAGATGAAATGTAAGCCAACAAAAAACCAAATTAGAAATGGCATCTTTCTGTATTTTGCAATCTCTATTTTTTGTACTTTTTGAATGCAATGTATATATTTTATTTTTGTGAATGGAAAATGAGAAATTGAGATGCAAACATTTTTTTATTGAGACCCAAAAGGAAACAAGCTTTACTCTCCATTATGGCCCAAAAGCAAATCCTAAGCTAAAAGGTCCAAATGCAAGTCCAAAGCTAAAATGCCTAAAATGCAAGTCCGAAGTCAACCTAATAAGCAAATGCGCTATGCCTACTATCAACAGTCCAATCAAGAGAAGGTTCGGTCAAAGTGTTTATCTCTCCTCTATTGTGCAATGCAAAATATGGTATGCTACTATAATATAAAACGAAGGTGAAAATCTTTTTGGGTTTTTGAACCTTAAATGCCAATGATACTAAATACTAACTTAAAAAGAATCATTGAACTAAAAAATGACCAAAATGCCCCTGAACGTGCAAATGACCAAAACGCCCCAGGATGTGTAAATGACCAAAATGCCCCTGGGTGCCCCTAATGCCAAATAAAAACAAATTGATTTAAATTCAAGGATACAGGACAAAAATGGGTGTCTACACATGTGAAAGCTATTTATGTGCCGGGATGCAAATAGTCTCTCTTTTCATAGTTGATTAATTGAAATGCAATGGTATGTGAAAAGTGTATAAGATGACTAACTACATGCTAAAACTGCCTATTTATGCTAACTTAACTATGTATGCTGCTAAGATTGAATAAATTTTGTGTGAATCGGTGCAAGAGACAAATGTGCATTACAAGCTGTCAATTAGTGGAGGAGAGAATTGACAAAAGGCAATGGGTAACGGAGTTGACAAGGGAAAAGGAGAGAGCCGAACTCAACTAAGGGTATCCGAAATGAGAGAAACAACATTCTTTGCAATTTCAATTTTTCTTTTTTTGTAATTTTCTGAACTTGAGACTTCAATTTGCAAATGCAAATTTAAAGCTACTTTTTTTGGTATTTTGTAAAGTATGTAAATTAAAACATGAAGTGTGAAATTCTTTTTTTATTTTCCAATTTCCATATTTTTGTATGAGAGGCAATTGGATTTGGGGAATCAATAGAAATGTTGCAACGACCCAAACTAAGATATAGAAGCCCAACAAAAATAAAAGGGAAGCACAAAAGCAAAATAAAAGGAAGTCTAAAGAAAATGATCCATAAAAGAAATGAGATAAAGAAAGGAACTGACCCAAATGAATAAAAGAAAAAGAAATGGCAATTGACCAATTCAAAAGAATAGGAAATGGATATGGATATGAAGATAAGACAAGAAGGAACAAATTTTAGGAAATGATGAAATTAAAATAAAAAAAAGGAAGAGAAACACTAGTTAGGAATACGATGGACTAGGCGAGAAGCATAAAAAAAACTGAAGTAGGAACATTGAATAGGCTAGTTATACTAAAGTAAAAGGCCTAGGCCAAGAAAATGGGATGAGAGGAAAGTAGAATAATATAAAAATAAAAAAAATAGGAGAAGACTCATATGGGATGAAGTAAGGTTATGGAGACGGGTCAAATACGAGTGTCTACAGTGTCATACCAAACCGAGCAAGTATTCTTTCATGTATATATATATACATAACAAACTATTCTGCTAACAAGGACTTTGTCTATAATGCCCATCCGTTTAACATGGCCAATGAAAGTTTTGGGCTATAATCCTTTAGTTAACGGATCTGTTATTATCAGATCAGTACCAATATGCTCAATAGACACTGTATGTTTCTACAATTCTTCTTCACATACAAATACTTCAAATCCATAAGGTTAGCACCTTTTGAGTATTTGTCATTCTTTAAGAAGAAGACTGTTGCGAAATTATCATAGAAAATTCTCAACGGCTTAGCTATGCCGTTGACAATTCTAAACAACAATTCATGAACTGTAGCCTCAAAGCATGCTACAAATTCAGGCTGCATGGTGGAAGAAGCGATAACGTATTGTTTTCCACTCTTCCATAATATTGCTCCTACGGCTAACAGGAACAAGTAACCAAACATGGATTATCTTAAGTCCACACATCCGAAATAGTCTAAATCCGAGTAAATTATCATTTCAAGGTGATCTCACCTCTTATATGTGAGCACATAATCCTAGGTGCCTTGTCAGTACCTAAGAACTTTTATTGCAGCTTTCAAGTGATTCCTTTCGGGATTACTTTTGATATCGGCCAAACACTCATGTAGTAATACTTATGTTTGGTCGAGTAAAAGTTTGAACATGCATAATACTCCCAACCGCTAACGCATAGGGAATAGTTCATATAGCCTTTCGTTTCAAGTCATTCTTGAAACTATTCCAGCAAAATACTTTTCCATTCTGAATCTCTCTGGCGCCTTATAGATATAACCTTCCTAAGACAATCCTAACAGTTCTTGTGATCTATTACGGAATATTTTATTCTTATCACATGAGATGCCTCATCCATATCATTTATTTTAGAGAGATGCATCATTACATCATGTAACAAACCAACACATACGCGGCAAGTAAAGTCTTGTCAACATATAGAAATAACATAATTAACTAGCTCTCACTAACCTTCATGTAGATACATTGAACAATAATGTTTTTCTACAAAACCATATGACTTGATAGTATCATTAAACTTAAGATACCATTGTCAGGAAGCTTATTTCAATCTATATATTGACTTATTTAACTTACACATCAACTTTTCTTTTCTTTTGGCCGAACAACCTTATTGTTGGTCCATATAAACTTGTTCTTTAGGCGGTCTTTACATTCATTTGGTTCGTTTAGTGCAATCTTTGGCGATAAGTCTAGCCTTATACCTTATTATGTTGCCTTTCGAGTTTCGTTTGATCTTGAAGACCTATTTACAACCAACTCGTTTCAACCTTTAAGCAACTTGACTGGTTCCTAGACTTTGTTGTCATGCAAAGATTTCAACTCTTCTTTCATGGCATCTAACCACCTTTCAGAATTGTTACATTTCATGGCTTGTCTGAATAAGACTAGATCATTATCAATGCTCAAGTCATGTCACATTCATGCTTAAGTGAGTAAACCACATAAACTGATGAAATAGTTGGTCTTATTTGCCTTATAGACCTCTTTAATGTCATTTATTGTGGTTTACAATTGTTTTTTCATTATTGACTTGTGCATCATTTAATGGTTCATCCTTTACATGTTCCTCATATTTATATAGAACATCAAATCACCTTTATGTTCGTTTGTGGGTTTCTGATCGGTCGTCAGCAATCATAAAAATAATCCCCACAAAAACCTAACTAAGTAGATAGGGCAAGTAGGGGTTGAATCCCACAGAGAAGGCGAATAGACTTATCCAAAGAATAAAAGTTTCTCAAGAATCACTTAAAAGAATACTCAAAAACAAGGAATTAGAAATAATAATTATAAATAAAACAACTAAACTAAAAATAAAGCAAAGTAAATTAAATCTAAACTATAGCAATTAATAAAGAAAACAATAATAAGAAAGCATACTTCGTCTCCAATGGTAGAAATTAATCAGATTAACTATAGATCATTGATTTAAAAGATGAATTCAATATTTTATTCCAAAAGATAATTGGTCTAGGGAAACCCTAACATGTATATAGAAAAAATTACATTGGTCCATATTAAATTATCCCTTTTATTCTTAACAACCAATTGCCTTGGTCCAGCTTCTCCGTTGATTAGAACAAAGCATTAAAACAATTATATTTTTCACACATGCATAACAAGTATAACCAAACTCATTGTCGTTAAACAACAAGGTTAATTATTCCCTTGGAAGGAATTGATCCTTCACTTCCCATTGTTACCACACAATCAAACTTGAATTGGTCCTTCTAAGTTTGATTTAACAATAGATCTATCCAATCATATCAATAGCGGCCGTTCTAAATCAACAATCATCAAGATCATAAAATTAAAACAGGGATTAAATAACTATCAATCAAGAACAAACATCAAATTATAGGCACACAAATCTCACCAAAATTAATTGATTAAAATCACCAAAAGATAAGAAGTATTAAAGATTTAGCTACTCATGGTTCCAAATCCATGAGAGGCATAAGAAAACTTACAGAACTTGAAAGGGCGGAATCTCCTTAGCAAAACCCTAGGTTTGCCGCACCTCTCTATGCAAAGAGAGGGTGCGGCACCCTTAGCCTAAAACTAGAAGAAAAACTAGAATATTTTTAAAGAAAAAGATGAAAAGAAAGATTGTGATTTAGGGTTACATAAGGCGGCTATTTATAGTGGACTAATTAGACTCCATATAGACTTAGGAAGGGAGTAGGACGGTTTAGAGGCTTGAATTGGTCTCCAAGTTGGCTTAAAAGTCTTCCTAGAACCGAAATTAGAGTGAAATTCGGACTCTAGAAAATTCTGGAATCGCACAGTAACTTCGACAGCAATTTCGGACTTGAAGATGGCAGAAATGGGCTTTAGACTTCCAAGCAAAGTTGTAGATCTCAAGGTTAGCTTTCCAACACCTACTCACGGGCCTAATTTGGAGGTCAGAGTAGAAAGTTATGGTCCTTTTACCGAGACTGCGCTGAATTCTAATCCAACTAAGACTAGTATGCGGGAATTTGAATATTTCTTTGGGTTGTGCAGCACCAATTGGGTTTTTAAATCCAATTGTGGACTCATATGGGCTGAGTATTAACCCATATAAAATATCCAATATTCCATGTCTTCAAAGTCTTCAGGGTCTTCTCCGTAGCTTTATCTTCATTCTTTCGCAATTTAAGCTCAATCCTCAATTCTTGCTTCTTGAAATAATTCTTCAATGGTCTTCAATTCTTCTAATTATCTTCAATAAATCTTCAATCACGAACTTCGAATCTCCAAATCTTCACTCAAAATAGATAAGTCCATATTTGTGACAAAAGTCATCAAAATAGCTCCAAAAATAGTGAAAAACAACAAGTTTCCACTTTTCTTGTCTTCAAGACCTAAAAACACAAATACATGCAAAATAGGGTTAAAATACACATAAAAATACTAAAAAGCATATGAAAATGATCATAAAAATAGGGTTAATTTTGGCTCGATCAGTTTCGTACTTCTTGTTCTAATACATTGTGTAACTATGATACAACAAAAGGACACAACTGTATGACAAACACTGGATGTAGGGTTTGAACCCCAAAGTTCTTTAATATCCACCTTTCGTGGTTCTCCACTCCCACTGAACTAGCTATTCTTAATGAATCCAATATTATCATACTCAACTTTTCCTCGTACCATGGCTAGGGCAATTAAATCTATGATGCTTTGACTAATCCAGATAGCTAATGAAATAACCATTAATGGTTATTGCATCAAGCCTCTTTTCATGTGGATTTAATATCCTTAATTCTGCCAGGCAACCCTAAACGTGCAGGTGCCTTAAACTAGGTTTCCTTCCGTCCACAATTCATAAGGAGTCTTAGGAACCCTATTAAACAGATATGCAACAGTATTGAATGCATCCACAATGTCAAAGGTACAAAACTGTAACTTAATATAATCATAACCATGTCCATACGAGTTACAAATCCGCCTTTCAATTACACCGATTACTTATGGTGTACCAGACATAGTATACCGTTCACATATGCCTTGACTTTCAAGAAACTTTTCAAATGGACCTGGACATTTTCCATTCTCATCATATTTACTATAATATTAACCATTCCATGATAGAGTATCATAAGGACCTCATATGTCGGTGTGTATCAACTCAAAATGGTTGACCATTTCTTATGGCTGGATTCTTTGATATGTGATTGGATTGCTTTCCCTTAATGCAATCAACACATACATCCTAGTTAACAAAATCCAATTGAGATAAGATATCACCTTTCACTAACCTCATAATCCTATCTTTGGATATGTCACATAATCTTTTATGCCATAAGAAAATGAAGTTTCCATTATGTACACTACACTTAAATGAGTATAGCAGTACCAGAATTTAATCCCAAGGTATTGTTAGTACTTTAATAAGGTCCAATTCAATATACACTCAAACATAATAGGCACTTTCTTCCCCCAACTGAACCTTTTCTTTTTGGACAAACTTTCTTAAGGTGATCACTTCTTTTTGCAGAAGAAGTGCCTCAACTCCTTACGGATTTGGCCATCAATAACTTTTAATGAGGCTTTGTCCCTTTTCTTGTCCTACTAACTTGCCTTAGCCTTGCCGCTACATAGTTTCTTCATAAATTGTTAAATGGATAGAGTATTCCTTTATGTTCTTCAACCTCCCTTCCGCTGTAACCATCATGGCCTTAATTTCTTTAAATTTCCATTTTCCTTGAGTGAATTGTAATTCACAAGGAACTTGCCAAACTACAGAGAAAGTGAGTTAATAATGAACTAAAACTGGAAATACTCACTTACAACCATTCCCAACAATTTTAACTTTGCTGCTAGATTAGCATTTTGTGCCACATGATCTTTAATAAACTATGGCCAATCAACTTCCTTGGTCATTAGCTCACAAATCAAATTCCCAACAATGGACTTTACCATTATATCCAATTGGGGATATCTTTAATTTTCTACATAAATTCTCATGCATTAACCATTTTGGGCATTTATGGCTTAACAGTTTATGTCATCATCATTTACATCAATTCAATGTTAGCCTATTGTACCTTTCCCAAGCCTCATGATAAGACTTGTCAACAAATGTGTCCACCTTAATGGCTACTAGATTTTATCCATTATGGCTAGATCCAAATCCATATAATACCCAGATGAAACTGGATCTGTACGGACCAATCCTCGTAATTCAGTCAATTGAACTTGACAACCCTATTACCAATATAGAACATATTGTTCTGTGCTACAAACAAAGCTCCCCTCTTTTATGATTTAAGTAACTTTAATGGATTCAAACCAAATACTAACTTTAAATATGTATTTAAGTTCACCTTTGGGTGATACCTCAAACACATAATCTTTTATGATGCCAACTCAAATATATAATCTTTAATAGACAATTAACCACACTCAAATAATTATGCATGTCATCTTTGGATGTACAAACATATTCACCAAGTATGTTAATTTGTCACTTTAATTTGTCCCTAATCATAATCAATGGTCCACCTTTGGGTGACCTCCTAGCAATATAATTAATGAAACTCAATTGTTCAATGGCGTCAAAACATGAACAATTGAAAATTTACAACTAATGTCTATATAACCTATCAAGGTAGGCCACTTTGGTGAATAGCAGGCTCACAATACGATAGACACTTGTGTTATGGACATTAATTGGCGAAATAATTTCCTTATAAGTCAAACTATACCAAACCAACTTGTGATGGTTAAGAACCAACTACGGAATGCCCTTAATGTTTGACTTTACTTGCCCTATGTCCTTTAATTGTTGTACTATATCAACATCAATGACATAAACAATTGAAAAATACAGTTGATGTCTAAATTCCTTTCAAAGTAGGCCACTTTGGTGACTAACTCGTTTTTCCTTTTATTAGACACTTAATTTTGCATCCTTAAAATTCCAAAATATTTAATATAGGAAAAATATAATGATTTTACATTCAATTTCCCTTCATATGAAATAAATTCAATTGTCAAAACAAATATTCCATCTTAATTTTGCATGATCCACCAGACAAAACTTGATTCAAAATTATAAATCAATTTTATATATGCGACAACCATACACTTATATATATTATATGTAACTAATCACCATAACAAAAACATATAATATATGCTATAATCATGCAAAGGAATCAAACATATTCATCGATTGGGGTGATGAGCAATCAATTGCAAAACTGATTTTTATACCAATCTCAAAACTGAAATCTAGTTGGCAACCATAACATATGTCGCAAATCATGACGTTTAGTCAGCAAAACTTTTATGCAGTTTTTAACGACAAGAAAGCATACTAAATTGCAGATATTATTATGCGATTAATTTCAGGCATATAGTAACATGGCGGAAGCGACAAAACTTTAACTATAATGTGTTCTCTCGACTTTAAAAACACTGTATATTCCATAGTTATTAAACCCGGACCGGCCCGGCGGTCGGACTGTTCGACCGGGTGACCCGGAGATGGAACCAGTCCGGGTTAACATTTGGACTGTTCAAGTAAACAACCCGTTGAAACTCGGTGTGACCCGTTGAAACCCGGATTAACACGGTGACCCGGCCGGGTTTCAAGTGACCCGGTGGGTTAATGTATTTTATTAAAATTTACATTTAAATCCATTTTTTCATTTTTAAATATATATATATATATATATTAAGGGAAATATTGTAAATTATATAATAAACCTAAAAAGAAATTAAAAAATAACAAAATTTAATAAGTATTATATTCTTAATGAAATTTTTTACATCTATCCTACTTTATTTATTTAAATTAACATGGCTCATGGTTGGATAATTGATAATTAATGGAAATAAATTCATTTTTTATAGTTTTATATGCTAAAATATAATTATTTCCATTTATATCATTATGTAAGAATATTATAAATTAGATTTAATAATTTTAGTTATAGAAATAATAAATATAAAAGTTATAAAAATATTTAAAAAATATTATTTATTAACCCGCATTGACCCGATTGATCTGACGGTTAAACCGATTGACCCGTGACCCGAAGCCTCGAGCGGGTCACTCTCCGGGCCGGGTTTAATAACTATGGTATATTCATCTCTGATTGTGATTTTTCCAGGGCTTATTGCTCAAAAAAGCCACTGAACTTACACAAAACGGCCAAATAAGCCCATGAATTCTAATTGCAGTCAAATAAGCCCCTGAACTCTTTAAAAAGGCCAAATAAACCCTTTTCTGACGGTTAAATGCTGAAACATTTCAAGATTTTCTCAAATAAGGATCAAAATACACATTTTCAACAAATTCGAATAAATACTTGATATTTTTTTTACAAATTGGATACAATATAAGTTAATACTAGTGTGTGAGATATATATAAAATAAAAAGCACATGATAATTTTATATCATATTACGTTTAATAAATTTATTTTGATTAATAGGGTTTGATTTTTAATTAACATGATAATATTATTTTTATATCAAATTTAACGTGTACGCATGAGAAGCATTGGTTTTCATATAAAAATTCCCTAATTTGTAAAAATTTCCTAAGCATGTGTTTTAATTTGTTGGAATTGTGTATTTTGATCCTTATTTGAGAAAATCTTGAAACATCTAGTCCTTATTTCAGCATTTAGCCGTCTGAAAAGGGCTTATTTGGCCTTTTCAAAGAGTTTAGGGGCTTATTTGGCTACAATTAGTATTCAGGGGCTTATTTGGCCGTTTAGTGTAAGTTCAGGGGCCTTTTGAGCAATAAGCCTTTTTTCGGGTTTAAAACCAAGCTCTGATACCAATTCTAAGTATATTTTCTAATTAATCCTTAATGAAAATATGAACATAACTTTCATGGTTGGATCTTTTATTCCGAGTAAATCAACCCCATACAATTATTAACAAGAAGGTTAGACAATTACTTACCTTTGTCCATAGCTTCTGCAGAAATCTTGAACAAGATGATTTTCCCCTCTCTGCCTTCAACTCTTATGGTTTCTCTGATGGATGAGAAAACTCTAGCCGTCAAGTATTTTCTATGTTATGAAGAGAAAGGGGAGGGTTCATCCCTTTATATAATAAACCCTTTAGGTCCAAATCCTAATAGGATTCTTAAATCCTTATGGACCTCTTTAAGCCTCATCTAACTAGGATTTTAAGTTCCATCAATTAAAATTCTTAAATGACAAGGAAAACCCAAAGTTATATGAGTCAAACTAATTAAATTAAAATTAATACAACATCTTGATCATGGTAAAGGTTGATTCCTCTTGCAATTCCACAAGCTAAAAGTAGCTCAAGTTCTTATTAATTTTTAATTTATGTCAATGTTAATAATTAGATATTCATAAGTAATACTTAATTTAGCTGAGGCTGTTGCATATTTGGTTGATAATGGGTGTTGTAAATACATTGCTTAGATTGCTAAAACCTCTAAATTTTTGTGCTTTGTTCTTGCGGCCTCCAGGGAAGGAGTTCAGCAGAAGATTGGAAGGAGTTCAACAGAAAATTGATGAGGAGAGCGAAAGCTGCCTGCATTTCCAATGCTTACATATTTTGCCTTTTAAACTATTTTGTACTATTATTCAGCTATTTGGATGCTAAAACTCTTTTCTTGTTTGCACTTTAATTGATTGCACTTTAATTATCAAAGTTTTTTTTTCCAACAATTTTTAAAGTTATACTAGTACCTGATTAAATTTACCATTTTTATTTGAAGTCCATGACTTTTATTTCCCTCAAAATATATAAAATCATTACTATATTAGACTTAGACTCATAAATTTGCATGTATCACACAACAGATAATCCACCTAAACTGTGAAGAACTCCCACAGAAACTGTCTCCACATTTACCGAGCCCGCTGCGTAGCGCGGGTGAGTTACTAGTAATAAATTAAGGTTAAATAATCAATTCAGAATATAAGGTTTGCCACAAAACTCAATTTGGGATATAACGTTAAAAAAAGTTAATTAAGGATATAACGTTACTGAATCAGATCAAATAAGGATAAAATTAGACAGAAGTCTGTGTTTGTTTAATACGCGCTGCAAAATTGCGTTAAGTGGAGAAAAGGTATACACGTGGAATATTGTATTTAGTCATGTGGAATTTATTTATTTAAGTAATACCATTAATAAGTGAAAAAAAAAAAAAAAAAACTCATGAAGAACACCACCGTTACTCCGCCATGAACCGCCACATTCTACCACACCGGAGTTCCCACTAACCATCAAACTCTCCAGAATATCCGTTCGTTCTGTGCTAGATCCCTTCATGTCTTCTCTCTTGTTTTCTAATCTGGTACAACCTTCCCCATTTGTTAGCATCCATAGATTCCATTAAATTTCAACCTAAATTGCTATATCTAAATTCCAGATCAAACCCAGCCTAACGAAATTGCTCCATCCCTTCCGACCTAAGGTCACAGCTGTTGTCGAGAAAAACAAGATCAAGAGGCTGACAAGGGTGAAGACTAAGAAGCTTCTGCTTTGGATCATACTCACATACGCAGAAGAAGTTTCAATTTCTAAAAATTCTTTGTTTATGTATGTTCAGCTTTTCTAAAAAAAAAAGAAAAAAAATTGATACATTCTTGTACAGAAGGAAGGCAACGAACATTTTTTTTTTCAAACTTCAAAAGGAAGAATTATTAAACCCAGAAAAAATAATCATGAACCAAAGCAAAGCCCCAAGAAGCCCCAGGTAGCTCTTCGGTCCTCCCCACTCCATGGCAGTCATGAATGGAGGGTCTTTGGGCAGCATCCAAAGTCATAGAAATACAACATCGCAACACAAAGACAGTATAGCCAATCCCTAAAGAGATTAAGAAGGTCGAATGATGGTGGTTGATGGCGGCTCTTGACAAAGAAGAAGACGGAGCGACCAAGGGAGCTTGAGAGAGAAAACGAAATTTAGGTCTTTTTCCTAAAAAATAATGTTTATTTTATTTATTAATTATTTATTTCTTAATGTCTTTTAATTATTTACTAGTATAGAACCCGGTCGTTGCCCGGGGATGAAAAAAAATTCGAAGAATTATTGTTGAGAGATCTCTTATGGTGTCCACAAAGTTTAGGGTGTAATACTTGATAGTTTCATTGTGTTTTATGCAAAAAACAAAAAACAAAAAACATTATTGAGAATTAATAAGTAATTGATTGGTATTATAATTATTTTATCACTTATGATTTAAGTAAATTAGAATTGATTTAATTTTTACTTTATTTATTTATGTAAAGTAATTAATAAAAATTAATTTGTAATTAACTACTGATTTCACTTATGATGTAAATTCATTATCATTGATTCAATGTTTATCAAATGTAATTAGTGTAAAATTTACTAATTGATACTGATTTTATTACTTATAATTAATATAAAATAATTACATCTGATTTTATTTTAATTCATTTTATATAAATTAACTATTATTAATTAGTAATGATTGATTAGTGAATTTATTACTCATTTGGTTGCTTATATGATTTAAAGAAACAATAATAATTTTCTTGATTAAATTCATAGCTAATTCTGCCAAAAAAATTCATAGCTAAATATTGATTGAAATTCCACTCAAAAATCGTCCAATTTGATCAAATTCAATTATATTGTATACTTAATTTTCTACAAATATTTGAACGTGTACCATTATAATATTTGAGGGTAATAAAAAAAATAATTTTCAAAGTTTATATTGTGTACGTAACATAATTTAGGCTTTATTTTTATCAATTGACAAATCTGGTTAATAATAATAATAATTCAAATTGAAGAACATAACTCTAACCCTAATTGTAAATTTAATACTGATTTAATTTTGACAAATTTTATGGAACATATTAATTGTTTGAAAGAATTAGTTAATTATTACAAACATATTAATTGGCTACATTAATTTAGTACTCCTTAATAAAGATTAGTCCAATTTGCAATCAATTAATCAATCAATTTTGATTTACACACTAATTTAATAATCAATCAGCCAATCAATCAATTTTAATTGTTGTAGTAGTAAATTAATTTTGATTCATACATAATAATTACATAATAATCAAATAAATAAATAATCAGGTAATTAATTTTGATTGACATATTATCACTAATTAATCACTTACTATTAATTGATTATTACTCTACTACATTATCACTGATCTAATTTTGACCTATTTCATAAAGTAAATTAATTGTTGATTAATTACTAATTTAATTAATTATTATGATGTAAATTATGCTTCATATTTCATGGCAATTAGTTCTAAAAAAACATTGAACCTTCTAAAAATGTATCCGATAATTGGCAATTAGTTCTTTACAAATATATGAAGCTTCCTTTTCGCCTTACTTTGCTTCGGAGTTCAATCATTAGATTAAATATTATTCCTTTTAGTATATCATACTCGTTTTTATTTTGTTATTTGCACAATGAGAATTGAATTATATTCCATATCAATGTCTAAATATGTCAACTACTAATTATATCAATTGATTTATAATCTCTATCAATAGATTAAATAGTATTGACTTTAAGTCAAAAGTAAATGATAAATTCAAGATTAACTCGAACTAAAATTGTAGTGTTAATATCAAAGTTGATTTTAGAATGACCGTATATGCTTACTTGTACTATTTGTGGTCTAATTAATGGTGAAAAGAAATGAAATACAATACTAAAGCATTCCATAACAAATAGTATTAGAAATAGTATCCAATTGCTAAGAAAAAAAAGTAAAAGACAATATATATAATAATAATATTATTATTGTTAAAAATCAAGCGACAATATATAATATGTCAATATAGATAGACTTACCACTTTTTTTTTTGAAAAGT